>JAVYIG010004211.1:0-168915 GCA_035222895.1 Strongylocentrotus droebachiensis | reverse complement strand
TCCTCAAATACGTGGATATCGGTCCAAAGTGGAATAGAAGTTGTGAAATAATGCTATGATTGTAATGGTCTATCATATTATACTACAGACTTGCTTTTGTACTTCTAATAATTTCGATGTATAAAAATACTCATGGATAACCTGATTTTTAGATAGTGAACTTTTACTTCCCAATTGCTCAATAAACACGACTTGAACCAATTTTCATGGATATTTTAGTTCTATAAAGATGAGGGGCATGATATCAATAATATTGTAAAAAACACTATTGTAACTTTTATTTTTTTAGCCAATCATGGTGTATTTATGGGCAAATCAAGTTATCATTTTCTTAAGTTGTTTTGGAAGTTATGAAAGAATATAGTTATTATTTTATTTGTATATTCAAATTTGTTTTCCCTTTGAATATAACCACGATAATGTTCCTTTTCTTTTCTTTTTATTATGAAAGTTCTCTTAATTTGTTTCAAGTTTCAAGGTTAATTAAGAAAAAACAACTTTAATGATTCGTTAAGGATATATATACAATTAAATTCTAAACAACATGTATATATGGTTTCTAAAGCAAACCGTTAAGGAGATACCCTAGTAGGTTAAAATTTAGAAGGAAAGGAATTCTATTTATCTACCCCATCAGCTTTTCCATCATTGTGCTATAATACATTGACTATCCGATACCGAAGTTTTTTTTGAAGACCTGGTCAGTGAACTAACAGGAATATTGTCAAATAAATGGTTCTGCCGTATTAAATACGTAGTAGCATTCTCAAAGAATATTAAAACCTATCTGTTCAATTAGGACAACTAGGACTGTTATGCCCTATCCTTAATCATGTTGTACCTTTGAGTTAGCGCGTTTATGTGGTTTCATCATTTGCACTATAGTGCGTCTATAATGTAAGTGATAGGCCTATGAATGAATTTTTTATTTGATCATTTACTACTCTCTCTTTCATTTTTTTTTCAGCCATCGCCATATCAGACTTTTTTCGTACACATCACTTCGGTATGTATCTTCAATTTGTATAGTATTTCTTTTTAGACAATGTTTACGTACGATTCAGAATGGGAATACTTTCAGAACCCTTGAATGTTTTTGATGTAAACATGCTACTTGAGGCCCTCTGATAACTGGTTTGTTGTATTCCAGTATTCCTTTTAAATTCTGAGTGAGGCTATGATTTGAAAATCTGTGAAATCAGTTGAAAATAACAAAAAATTAGAATTCGTGAGTAACATTGTATTCTCCCACAGTCGAAAGCAAGGAGTAATATCTTTAAAGAATCGGTTAATCATTAATCAGCCCGGCAAAATAGACCACTTTTCAGGGAGTCCATGCACATTATTAAACAAAGAACTAATGAAATATAATTTCTAAAACAAATAGAGAAAAAATGAACATAACGAAAATCAAAAACTATATTCATCAAATTATCGAGAAAACTACGAGACCTACCATTTGAACCCAGCCTCCAGCCCCCCCCCCCCCCCCCCATGAACAAAATATGGATACCGGTAGAGGCTGATTAAGTTAACAAAGACGTGAGTAAGCTTGTCTATTCATCAATTAATATCACAATGTAATGGATTGAAATGTCTAAAACTAGTCTTATACTTAAAAAGGTTGTATTATTTGTATTCAAGATACATGTTAACAGTCATAATTGCAAAGAAAATATTACTTTTCTTAGCAGAATATTTAGAACAAATTGTAATGGGAGGCATCCATGCAAAATTTATTTTTAAAAATCAAACAGTAATATACCTACGTTCAACTCATAAGAAATTGCAAATTGCTCGATTTCGTGGAACACGCATCACATGAACTAAAGTTTTTTTTATGCATTAACCACATAACAGAGCTGTAATCAAGATGAGGTTGGAAAAGTGCATGCTTTATATTATAAAGCCTTGCAGCGAAATTAATTCACATTTCTTAGGATTCGACAATAATTCATTGCGCGTCATCCACTTAGAAATCCGTGTTAAATCTCCATAGAGACGTAAACATACTCAATTGTATTAAAATCAGTATTACAGTGGAATGGTACTAAACTGTATCACATTTGAGATATCATTTATAAAAAATGATAAATAGTAAACAGCAAGGGACCAAGTGCACTTCTCCTGCAAGTGACTGTATTATAATCTAACATACTATATTACCGTTGACTGGAAAAATATGTTTCTCAGAATTAGATAAACATGAAAAAAGCGTAAACTTGAATCATCAAAACCAACATGAATAAGTTTCTTTAGAATAAAATAATGAGAGACCACATCGAACATAACCATCAACCTTATTTGGGTCTATACTTTGTTTATGTATTAATGTGTTGTAAATGTTCATCCTTCATCCTCTTCTCCAGATTAGTATGCCACGTATAGCGAGGGAGAGGGCAGCGCGATGCACTTGCATCACACAGAAAGGCAGAAGATGCAAAAGAAAAACGACCCATGCATCACGCATCTGCCATCAGCACAGGAGAAACCTGCCAGACGATGAGTGAGTTTTTATCTATCTTTTTTTTTTAAAGTACAGTAGTGAAATTTGTAATCAAAGGATTGGAAATGTTTATAACCATTTCAATAGACCAAGAGCATGAGCATCATTAGGTTGGGAAAGGTGGACATAATATACCCCCCCCCCCCCCCCCCCCAATCGTTCTCAAAAGCGTTTTCGAGAGACATCTTCTTATTGTTTGTCCGATCCTTTTGTTTTAATCAGAACACTGATTTTCTTATTGTTTTTACTAATCACGCATTACTATAGATTTTGCAAGCATTGAAATGCCCTTTAAACATAAAAACATTTATCCCGTTCTGTTGAAGGTCCCGCCAAAATCTGAGACTCTGCTGACTTTCTTGAGCAGATCTGATATCAATTATTTTTAAAGAAAGAAAACCGATGATTGGAGAGCAGCTCTCCATTTGTTTTGTATGGAAATACTAGAAACACCCCTATTCTTGTTATGGGATGTGTAACCCAAAAATGTGTCCAATAATATATTTCTGCTAGAATATAATATCTCCGTTGGAGAATAATGAAATAATGAGGAGTTATCAAACTTTCTTTCATCATGACTCGTTTATGTTTTATTTGTCAATGATACTTGATGATTTATATTAAGGAAATAAATAAACTCAAGAAAGTTCAAAAGCGAGCTCCGAGAATCATTTCAAACCAAAGTTACACGAGACTTTATGAATTTATAAGACTATATGATTTTTTTTTTAATATACTCTGAAATGGATGCCAATAATATTGGAGGGGCGTTTTGAATTTCAACGCGCAATTATAATTTGTTAATGATTTACAAAATTACAAGTATACATTTGCACCATGCTATTTACAAGGTTTACTTGACGTATAAGTGTATATACGAGGTTGGCTGATGAAAGTTTACTTTCTGTGCCAAAGTATAGAGCAGAATGTTTCAACCATAGCCCCCTCGTGTCTTCATTCATATTTCTGAATCAATTTGATAGATCATCGAAAGTGGCAAACTCTGTTTAAAATCTTTAAATAATTATGTTAAAAGGATCTTGTAACATCCGTTCGCAATATTCAATGCCGAGAGGATTCTATTCCGCCTCATTATTGAACTCTTACTTTTATTTCTCATTATATTTCAAAGCATTTATCTTGTGTTAATCACACCATTGTTTCGAGATGCGTTTACAATCCAACTGTACATGCAGTTTTCATATCCATCTTGTTGGAATTTGCTTCATAGTTATCATAATGTAGGATAACATGAAGCTTTTGAAATTAAATCAATGACATTATTCGTTATCAGTTTTAAAATATATTGATATGTTCATTAGTGTTTATCTGTATATTCAAATGCTATTTTAATTAAAATCAACGGAAATTGTATTGCTTAACAAGGAATTCAATCTTGGAATATTTTTATCCACACTTGAGATACCAAAAGTTTTATATATAAAACTTTTGGTATCTCAAGTGTGGGTATAAGTCTTTGCAAACAAGTTACATAGAAAATTGTTTTCCACTGGCGTTACAGTCATATTCAACAAAATACATAATTACAAGAAATAAATACATCACTTTTTAAGAATGAAATAGATGAAACAAGGAACAAATACATGCAATAGATAATGAAGCGACAAAAATGGTCATTGGTACTTCAAATCATGAGTTTCAGAATTAAGCCTTGGTCATTGGTATTTCAAATCAAGATCGTCTTTTATACTTTGCTTATGAGCTTTAGAAACAATATGAGGCTATCAAAAAAGATGTATAAAAAGTAAAGATTATATTTCACTTGATTTAAGAACAGATTACCATATATACATGTAATAAGATATTACAAATATATGCAACAGTATTTTTTGTTTAAAAAGTCCGCATTAATTACGAGGATACCAAAGAATTGTATCCATGTATTATGATTTATTCTGTGTTTTGTTTTGTTATGCTTTTATGAATTTATAATCATGATTTTCATTGCGTTTTGCTGTTACCAAATACCTGGCATCATGGAAGACCACAATATCGTTGTGTCTGAACCACTTCACACAACATTGTGTGGTTCACTCCTTTAAAATACACAGGAGTTGTGTTAAGTTGTGTAAAAAACAACAACACTACTTTACATAACGAATTTGCAGTGTAAAGTTGTGTATTTTTTTTACACAACTTAACACAACCCTGGGTAAAAAGTGAACCACCCAATGTTGTGTAAAGTCGTTACACAACGAATTTGCAGTGCACCAATATGTGAAATTGTGTTACCATGTATAAGTAAAAAAATAATTAGATAGATTATTTATTTTAATCAATACTAAATTATACGTATATTCAGCTCAACCTTTGAAGAAAAAATGTTTTGTCGTTCATTTTGATATTTTTACAATATAATTATGTCACTTGAGTATACAAAGGCCTACATTTTTCTCTTGTTATCTATGTTTTCTCTCAGGGCGACGTAATTCCAAGTCCGCATTCCCCTTTGATAAATGATGATGACATACGAATTATATGTTTGATTTATTCTCTAAACAGACTCCAAGGGTTGATCAGACCTCGATGCAGGGCTTTAACTGCCAAGGCAAGGCAATGTAAGAGAAATGGAAGACGCTTCAACTTCGTCGCAGTGCATGAGCTCTGCCTACAACATTGTAAGTATAGTCATTAATCTAAATGGTGGACAATCATCGATTTGATTACATTTGTGTTTATGGTGGGATTTTTTTTGGGGGGGGGTGGGGGTGGGGGGAGTGGGGGGTGGGGGGGGGTGACCGGTGACTGCATGCGCCAAATCAGTTTTCTTCAAATAACCTGGATGGTAACTCGGGGATATTATGACCAATTTTTGTTTCTTCTTCACCGTTTATCTTGATGTCTATATCAACAACCTTTTATGTAAATAGATGCGACCAACTGCAAACGAGGGGCCGGGGGGGGGGGGGCAAATTTTTCAATTTATAATAACAAAATTAGGCCTAGATCTATAGCTTCGTACTATTCGTGGTTGCTTTGCTCTGAGTGTATAGCAACGGCAATTAATGTTGATTGGAAAATATGTAGTTCGATCCCACCCCCGTTGCCGAAAATTCTCCCAACTAGCCGGGAGGCCGATTACCAAGACACTTTTAAAGGTAATTAATACAAAGTTTTTGGTATGGGGTCATGAATTTGGTTCAAATGAACATATTGGAAGCATATACGATCCTACAATATTCAGTGATCGTTGTCGCGGTCGAAATCGACTCTTAAGTTATGAAATTGTAAATAATAAACATTTTATGTTGAATAGCTCCCTCTCAAGGTCAAGATATTGAAGCTATAAAACAATGTTTATTGACTAAAATCGCCCGATTAGCTATTCTCTTTCGGAAATTATATACCACAACTACATAGATTTTCATGGTCGCAGCTACCATTATACGGCCGTAGGAGCTATTTGAAATTTATCCAAATTTACCGGGAGCACCGGTAAAGTCTTTATATTCAATTTTTCTCGAAAGCTGAAGTGAATTAGGGGCTAAAATTTCCGGTGTGTTTTAATACATCCACAGGAGCATCCAAATATATCAAATTGTAAAGAATCACTATCCACCCATTTTTCAAAATTTCCCAAAACTTTGTAATACCTTTAATAATGGCAATAATGGCACAGAAGACACCAAACTAGAAACTGCACATGCAGTTGTCAGGGGGTGTCAATTAAAAGCTAATACAAGCTCTATTTTGTTTTTGGATATGAGCATGCGCATAATTGCAGACCCATCAACTGTGTCTGCTGTGCTTGCGAATTAATTGCGTGTAAGTTACTGAAATACTAGTTCTTGGAAGATGAGATTATGATGTCTATGGTAATTTACTATGAATTTTGTTGTAATAGTATGTATTAAAATGATAATATAAACAGTGATTGTCTCGATTGGTCTAAATATCACAGAGCGAATGAAATGATCTTCTCTTTAAGTTAAGTTAAGATAAGCCCCATACGTTCAACTTTTTGTTAGGCCTGTTCCCTAGCTAGTATATTACTTTTTTAGCTCATGATACATTTATGTAGGCCCCCTATAGATCTAGCCTTTTTATAGGTCTAGATCTATTTTGTATGAAACTGGAAAGCAGAGACTATACTTAAATGACTACATCCTCAGCTATTAATGATTGATAATTAAAAAAAGGCGTTGACTGTTCATTTTAGGAGCAAGCTGTGACCAAATTAGCTGTGTTGATTTTTTTCTAAATCTGAAAATTCTGAACTCGATCAATGTAAAGTAGTCCCTAGACTCGAAAATTAAAGAGAGGAAGCCGACCCATACCCAAACAAGAGGCTAACGAAGGAGAGAGACTAAAATTTCTAGTCTAAATATAGTAGACAGAAATTATTGTCTGGTGGGGCCTGGGGCCGGATCGATCCGGAAGTGTGACTGTTCCCATACATCTGTACACAAAGTGTAACCTTGCCACACTTTTTGCCAGAATCTGGTGATAAGTTTGCCTTATGTTTTTCTAGACTTAAATATAGTTTGATTTAGAAAAACATAATGATTGGAAAGAAAGTAGATCTTATTTTCAAATACTGTTCTATAAAATTACATCCAAAATATTTGTAAAACATCAAAATATAAGGACCTAATTTCAGGTAACCTACAAGTATGTAATTCTCTTGAAGCTACTGCACACGATGATATCGGCAATCACACAGAAACTGCATTGCGTAACCTCCCCTCACTAACCAGTACAATCAGACTTCAGTCTCTGTGTAGAGGCAGTCGGTGGATCCTGACATAGTCTTTTTGGAACAATCATCGATATCAGAAACTAATTAAAGCTTACGGAAATGCGATGGGAAAATCCATGTATATCCACCCTGATATAGAAATAAAAGGAGAATTGAGAAAGTGACAAGTGAAATTGAAAATTTTGAGGAACAACTGATAAAATATTGATTAAGAAAATTATAAATATTTACATTTTGCAAAATTTTATGGAAAATTTTGGTTTTATTCAATACCCTCCTTCCTTGCATGTGCATGATTTCTAGCGGTACAATGCTCTTTGATAATAATAATTACAATAAACACCTTGAAACTTTATTTGTTATCTAATCAAATGCTAGCTACTTTGTATATACTTTGTATATATGATCAGTCCATTTTATATTTTCCCATTTTCATACTTTCTGTATAATGTCTAAATTAAATGTTTTGTTTTTTTCAATTAAAATTTATTGAATTGAATTGAACTTTTCCTTTGCATTATGATAATTATGTTATATTGCGAATCTTACAGTATATAGTTAAGCGCTTTTCAAAATTTCAAATGGGAGGGGGGGGGGGCACCTGGGGCAACATACAATTTTGGGGTTCATGCCCAGATGCCTTAGCTATATATGCTACTGATTACACACTAACTTTTCATAAAATATGTTTGATATAGATTCAAATATTATGTGTTACTTACAGCTCTTTTTATTTATACAGATCGAATGCAACAGGCTGCCATATGATCCAGTGGTCACGTGAGTAAATCTCTCCATCATGCTTCAGCTAAAACAATCAGCTTGTCATTTTAAGGGATAATAATCTGAAGATGATTGAATTTAATTTATTAATAGCTTCAGGATCATGAGAGAAGACTGATTTGTGGTAGAAGTGAGAAAAAATTATGAGCTCTCTCATTCTTTTAATTCCAATGTGGAACAATTTCTCTTAAAAAAGCCCAATATCCTTGATTTTACAAGGCTTTATTAACAACTGTTACTCGAAATCATTGTAATGCAGCTTTTAGACAGGGTCAGGGATTCGGTTAATGTAGATATTGAGAGAATGTGAGTGTTTTGGGCCAAAGCTTGTATAATATTCTATAAGAACTACATGTAATAGAAAGGTTGTGATTCATGAAATTACATTTAATACTCGTATAATCTACCTACTGGTATAACTATACTATGACTTTTTTCTGTTTATATAGTCAACACAAATGTACAGTATGTCAAAAGTATTGAATTGAAGTTTGATTACAATTATGTCTTATCTTTCACAGCGTCTGAATCGTGAGCTTTTCCAGTCTTTCCTCTCGTCATCTCCAGTCTTCTTCTTCGCCACTACACCTTCATCTACAGACATCTTCGCCATCTACACAGACATCTACATATCCAGTCATCATAGTCGCCATCACCAACATCACCATCAACATAGAACTACTTCATCTCAGCATTCATCATTATTATGTAAGCTTACGTTTCATTCCATTCGATAATGTTGTTTATCCATGGTGTTTCCCACAGATATTTTTTTTGTTCTTTTAGCATGCATTATGACCTCTTGGCCGTAGCCTCCGGACCGTGCTCTAGCCTCCTCATATTGACTGTTATGATTTTTTTTGTATAACTTGGCATGGGTCAAGTGTCTTTTTAGGGGCCAGTATTCCATATACATGCATATATATATGCATCTCTGATATAAACTGCATGATGCATGTTTATGTATCTCTTTTTTTATTAAAGAGAGAACTTTTTCATATTTAGCAAAGTGTACATTATGTAAAAAAAAAAAGAAGATATTTTCCAATATCCTATAGTTCACTTTGTTATACTTCCTTCAATAATCATAATATACACTAACACAATATTTTTCTCGCAATGTTAACTGTTTCCATCATTTGTTACACAGTATATACATGTATGTATATATTATTTCACATGCTTTTTGTGATGGCTGAATGAGTATTTATTGAAATGTTGTCTTTATAAAAAAAAAGTATATGTGCAAGACCTCATTTCAATTAAACGTCATTATGGAATACTGGCCCTATCTGTGGGAAATACCATGGATAACCTTTCGCTGATTTATTATTTTTATATATTGTGGGATATTAACAGAAAATACAAAAAAAAATCAAAATAAAAGAACTGTAAAAAAAATGGGAGCTTACAGTGATGGGATATAGCATGGACATGTCTACTGCTGGGTTTTGTTTTACTTTTTTTTGTTTTACTTTAACTGACTCACACATTGTAATGGCAACTTAATTTGTATATCCCATGATTTGTTTAACTTCAATCATGAGAAACATATTGTTTTACACTTTTTTTGTGTGAAATGAATATGGGCAAAGTGACTACCGGTATACTTTTGACATATAGGTAGCCATTATTTGGCTCCTCAATGGGCCCTTTTTCTTTTCGTTATAATGAATACATACATACATACATATTAACTGACTCACACATTGTAATGGCAACTTAATTTGTATATCCCATGATTTGTTTAACTTTAATCATTAGAAACATATTGTTTTACACTTTTTTTGGTGAAATGAATATGGGCAAAGTGACTACCGGTATACTTTTGACATATAGGTAGCCATTATTTGGCTCCTCAATGGGCCCTTTTTCTTTTCGTTATAATGAATACATACATACATACATATTAACTGACTCACACATTGTAATGGCAACTTAATTTGTATATCCCATGATTTGTTTAACTTTAATCATTAGAAACATATTGTTTTACACTTTTTTTTGTGTGAAATGAATATGGGCAAAGTGACTACCGGTATACTTTTGACATATAGGTAGCCATTATTTGGCTCCTCAATGGGCCCTTTTTCTTTTCGTTATAATGAATACATACATACATACATATTAACTGACTCACACATTGTAATGGCAACTTAATTTGTATATCCCATGATTTGTTTAACTTTAATCATTAGAAACATATTGTTTTACACTTTTTTTGGTGAAATGAATATGGGCAAAGTGACTACCGGTATACTTTTGACATATAGGTAGCCATTATTTGGCTCCTCAATGGGCCCTTTTTCTTTTCGTTATAATGAATACATACATACATACATATTAACTGACTCACACATTGTAATGGCAACTTAAATTTGTATATCCCATGATTTGTTTAACTTTAATCATTAGAAACATATTGTTTTACACTTTTTTTGTGTGAAATGAATATGGGCAAAGTGACTACCGGTATACTTTTGACATATAGGTAGCCATTATTTGGCTCCTCAATGGGCCCTTTTTCTTTTCGTTATAATGAATACATACATACATACATATTGGTATTTATATAGTGCCTTTACAAGAACATGATTCTTATATTCCTCCCATAACCTCTCCTTAACCACACTCTCCTGCTCCTCCCATACCAGACCCCCCCCCTTCATCCCTTCCAATCGTATGGTACACCTCCTCGTTCCCTCTCTCACCCCTATCCTATCTAGAGACCAAGGGGTCACACATGTCTTTGCTGGTAGAAGGATTGCATAAACCCATCTTTTCCTCATGTTTCTGCTCCTCCAAGGTTGTCTCTTCCATCGTGTGATCCATGTGAAGATGATGCAGAAAGAAGTCTGTGTTTGAAGTCATCAACTACTCTTCTGGGTCCTACCTGGCACCTGAACTGTGATGATTCACGCAACAGGTTGGCACTGGGTAGATGATAAGCAGGTTCTGAGAGTCAACGGGTAAGGAAGTCATACTTTTATGTAGCATTAATGCCTGCAAATGCAATGACATTTTCTCTATCAGTGGTACAAAAAATGAAAATTATTTGGGATTTATATATTACACATTAGACACAATTGGAAGAGAGTTAAAACATGAAGGTTTAATGGGATCACATTTTCTCTATCAATTGAACAAAATTATAAGAAATATTTAGAATATATAGATTACACATTGGACACAGTTTATCAGGATTAGTAAAACATGATGGGTAAAATGGGAGGGGGTTGAAGTTCTTACCTATTTTCCAGACTATAGTTATAATGACAAAGGTCAGATCATATCATTTCATGTCATGTCATTCCTACATTTCATTTCTACATTTCATTCCTACATTTCTTGATATAATTTTAATTCAACATTCTACATTCTAACAATGCAATTTGTATATACATGTAGGCAGAAACTAAACCTAAGAAAAATGCAAAACAGGATAAAATGATAATAAAGTCCATGATCAAAATAAATATCTCAAACAAGGGCAGATTGATCCAAATTCCCTACTGGTTCCTCCATTCCACAGAGGATTTTTAATTGGTTTCAGAGTGTCTTAGTCACTATGTGGAAGGAATCCAAATCAAAGAGGGCATTAATACATGTGTACCCTTGATTCAAAATGCAGAGAGTCACGGACAAAGTCATGATCAAATTCATGAGAAAGGCTCCTTCGTGCACTGGCCCTCCGTTTTACCTCCCATCCCTGGGGCAGTGGTAACTGTGGCCCAGACCGACATGAATGCAATTGCTTTATGCAGTCTGGTTTGCACAAAGATGCAGCATTTTCATATTCAGCTATCCTCCAAGTTTTGCCACACCTCCTTTATAAGATGTAACATATAGAACATCTTAGAAGAGTTCACCATCATTTTCTTTACTCTTAGTGAAAGAGGGATGATGAATTTGACTGTAATGATATATAAACCTTTATCAAGAATTATCATTATTATTGGTACCAGTTGTCATGGTAATCTTGGCTACCTCATCAGTTCAGGGCAATTCATGCTTGAGTATTTGATATGCCAAGCGATGATGGAGTATATCAGAATCATATCAGAAGTATGGCTGTCATTTAGTTGCACCTTGTAAATCACGTCTGACGTCATGTCTGAACTTTCAGTTTACCCTGAGCTGGTATAATAATACTACAGCATTTGTTATGCGCCATCAATCTAGTTAACTATTCTAAGGCACAGAGGGAGATTATTACCCTGGCTTTAGCACGGCTGCCATTACGGCGCTCTAGCATTTCAAGGAATTAATTCCTGCCAGCTACCCATTTACATCGTGTGGGCTGAGTGTGGCAAATGTAGATCAATGTCTTGCCAAAGGACATTGTTGTACATGATGTTTAGTGGTCATTGATACCAACAATCTGCAATGCATGTATGCTAGGAGACCAGTCTGAAACCACTGCCTTTTCTATTGCAATGATTTATGCCAACAGAAATGGCATTTGATAATAATAATTACAGTGCTTATATAGCGCCTAACACTTACTTTGTCAGAAGTCTCTAAGCGCTCTACAATAATGCAGCATAATTACCCTGGCTTTAGCAGTGCAGCTGTTACGCGCGCTGCGTTTCAAGGAATAAATTCCTACCAGGTAGCCATTTACTTCACCTGGGTGGAGTGTGGCAAATGTAGATCAATGTCTTGCCAAAGGACATTAGTGCAGATAGAACTCTTTTTCTTCCTCTATCAAAAGCATCCACATTGCATCTTTTTAAAATTTTAATTTCAATTTGTACATAATGCTTGACTGAAATATATATGCTATTCTGACAATAGCTTCAAAATAGGATGGGTCATATATGCTTGATATGTTCCCCCAAGGAGGCGAGTTGGCTCAGTTGGTAAAGTGTCTGCTTGTCAAACCAAAGATCTTGGGTTCGAATCCAACCCAGGCGGATGACTGAAGCCTGGGTTGTGTGTTTATGTGCCCCTCCCATTGTTGCTGTGTTAAGTGGAAAACACTCTGTCCCTCAGATAGGACGTTAAATGGAGCCCCTGTGTAGAGAAGAATCACCACCTTTGCACGTTAAGAACCCACTACACTGTTCGTATAAGAGTAGAGGAAAACCCTGGTGTAGTGGTCCACCTGCACACCCCCAATCAGTTATACTGGGAGGAGAGATCCGAGGGTTACAGTGATTCAGTTCGCTTTTCGCCTCCCAGGCACAGGTGACGCAAAATACTTACCGGTAATAATAATAATAATAATAAATGGGAGCTATTAGAAGCACAGTAATTCCCTCTCATAATATTTTAATCACATCAATGTGACTGACTCTCCTGCCACATCATTCCAACTTCATTGTGATGAATATTATGTATGATGCGTACATCGACAGGCATTGACATCTAGGTCAGCATTTTTACAGCTCCTACTGTAATTTTGCAAAAGCAAAACTTTCTTGTCTTTGTCTAGTCTCTGCAGTAAAACAGGAGTTTTAGAAGACAGTGCAATTATGCATTGTCTGAGAGATTAGTTGACCTCTGATTCACATTGACATACTGGACATGTATGTACTCCCATGTTCTTGACTGACAGCTATTTCACTCAGGAATATTCTCAGGTTTTTTTCTCATTCAGACTTTGCTGATATTTGTTGGGAAATTCCTTGATTTTGTCTGGAAGGACAAGACATGTCCTAATTTCTTCTGGTTAGTTTTAAGGATAAATTATTTTAATTCTTAACATATTTTTATGAATACCGGTAATGATATTTAGGACCAGCGTACCCTTTCATCTGTATGACTAGACTGTATGGCAGGGCAGAATCCCCAATTGAGATTAAGGTTTACTTTGCTGATTATGATAATCAGACCATAAACATGATCTTAATATGTTGATTAAGAGCTAGGTCCCATATATCGTTTCAGGAAAAAGTTTCTTTCTGGAATTTGAGAGGTGATGATTATGAGCACCTTTCTGAGGTTTCTTGCTTCATCAGTTTGGATGAGGTTGCCTGTTCAAGCAAACATGGCTGCATGCATGCCAGAAACACCTTCCTGCAAAGATACATAGATTAAGTGTTTTACTCCAATCAAGTTTGACTCGCAAAAAAGAATAAGGAATGGTCATTGACATTACAGTACTCCCAAATTTGGCTGTACAGCATGCAACTGGCATGAGGTAATTTCACCCATGCCAAGTAGTAGCCAGCTATATGTGGACTACACCAAATGTAATGTTTTGATAACCCCTCACCAGTGTGCACATAATTTAGTTTAGTGGTGGTTATTTTACCTGACTGCTAAGAAAGCATAAATGCTTGTTAGTAAGCAACCAGAGGACCGACAGCTTTAGGTCCACTCTGAGGGACCTGGTAATGAGGGTTAATGCCTTAATACCAGAGGGCATTTTAGCGCATCGACTTGATTTTGAACCCGGCCGGGTCACCGGATTACGAGACCATGCACTGCTCAGCCCAACAGAGCTATCGTGCCTTCTCATAAACCGCAATGATAATAATTATAAGATGGAATATTTTAATAGCACTAGCTCTTTAACATACATGGAGCTCCTTTCTGTCATGCATATCAAACACTCCCAAGGGAGCAGAGATGGTGCATACATTGTGTGGTGCACAATAATAGTGATTGTGTTGTGCTATTATATCTACAGAAAGTGCTATATATAATTGATATATGTATATTTTTTTTTAATCAACAAAAATTTGAAACTTAATTGGAACAATAGTCACTAGAGTTTGAAATGGATCAATGTGCCCTTCTTGGCGGTATTGATTTAGAAGATCATGTTTGTCTTCTTCTTTTTTTGGGGGGGGGGGGGACTGGGTGGGGTCTGATTTCTGTTTATAATATATTTTCATTTCCATCCACCCTTTCATCTTTTCTTTCTTATATATGCTAATCTTTTTCTTCAAATAGTAGATATTTCCAACCATACAAGTACTAAAAAACATACAGTAGTGATACATTTTCTCAGACATAGCATTAAAGTAATTTGTATATCCAAATACAATTCTCCCAAGGTTTTAGTGATCAGACTTGTCAAACATGTGATGGGTTTGTGTTATGGAAGGGGGTAACAAGGGGGTAACGGGGGGGGGGGGGGGGGGGGGGGGGTAACATGGGGGTAACAGGGGCGTTGGGGGTAACATGGGGATTGGTTGTAACATAGGAGTAACATGGGGGTAACAGGGGGATTGAGGGCTAGGAATATTGGGGGAACGTGGATTACACAGGGGTATTGGGGGTAACATATGGTTTTGGGGGGTAAAAACGGTATTGGGGGTAACATGGGGTGTTGGGGGTAACACTGGGGTAACAGGGGGTTTTGGGTGTTCCACGGGGGTATGGAAACAATTTGGTTATTTTAGGGAAAGAGAAAATGGTGCATTGATGGCAATTAAATGCTAATGAAAGATGACTGTCCGTCCTAGTTGGCTCTTTGAAACCTGCATCATCTATTCAGTGTCTAACTTGTTGTTTGAGTCTGATCAGTTTAGATGTCAAGCAGGATTCAGGAGAGATGTTGATGGATTCAAGCAGAGACTTCTGACTGCATCATTGGATCATGGATCACTCTTATGGGAGAGGCAATCCTAGGGGACAGAACATGACGAACAGATGGGTGAGTGCAATCTAACTACCAGTATGAGAGATGTATGTCATCTTAGCCTCTTGATAGGAACCCCATCTTTCCAACTTCATCATTTGTAATACACCCCTCCCTCAAGAAGAATAGCCATTTTTCAATCTCTATTTGAAATTTTAAAAAACTATTTATAAACAACAGCAAAAGAGCCTCTTCCTCCTCCGAGGCCTTCCTCCGGAGCCTCCTCCTCCTCCGAGGCCTTCCTCCGGAGCCGCTTCCTCCTCCGAGGCCTTCCTCCGGAGCCTCTTCCTCCTCCGAGTTCCAGAGCCTCTTCCTTCTCCGAGGCCTTCCTCCGGAGCCTCTTCCTCCTCCGAGACCTTCCTCCGGAGCCTCTTCCTCCTCCCGAGTTCCAGAGCCTCTTCCTTCTCCGAGGCCTTCCTCCGGAGCCTCTTCCTCCTCCGAGGCCTTCCTCCAGAGCCTCTTCCTCCTCCGAGGCCTTCCTCCAGAGCCTCTTCCTCCTCCGAGGCCATGCTCCAGAGCCTCTTCCTCCTCCGAGGCCATGCTCCAGAGCCTCTTCCTCCTCCGAGGCCTTCCTCCGGAGCCTCCTCCTCCTCCTCCGAGGCCTTCCTCCGGAGCCATCTCCTCCTCGGACTTCCTCCAGAGCCTCCTCCTCCTCCGAGGCCTTCCTCCGGAGCCTCCTCCTCCTCCGAGGCCTTCCTCCGGAGCCTCTTCCTCCTCCGAGGCCTTCCTCCGGAGCCTCTTCCTCCTCCGAGGCCTTCCTCCGGAGCCTCTTCCTCCTCCGAGGCCTTCCTCCGGAGCCTCTTCCTCCTCCGAGGCCTTCCTCCGGAGCCTCTTCCTCCTCCGAGGCCTTCCTCCGGAGCCTCTTCCTCCTCCGAGGCCTACCTCCGGAGCCTCTTCCTCCTCCGAGGCCTTCCTCCGGAGCCTCTTCCTCCTCCGAGGCCTTCCTCAGGAGCCTCTTCCTTCTCCGAGGCCTTCCTCCGGAGCCTCTTCCTCCTCCGAGGCCTTCCTCCGGAGCCTCTTCCTCCTCCGAGGCCTTCCTCCGGAGCCTCTTCCTCCGGAGCCTCTTCCTCCTCCGAGGCCTTCCTCCGGAGCCTCCTCCTCCTCCTCCGAGGCCTTCCTCCGGAGCCTCTTCCTCCTCTGAGGCCTTCCTCCGGAGCCTTCTCCTCCTCTGAGGCCTTCCTCCGGAGCCATCTCCTCCTCGGAGGACTTCCTCCAGAGCCTCCTCCTCCGAGGCCTTCCACCGGAGCCTCCTCCCTCCTCCGAGGCCTTCCTCCAGAGCCTCCTCCTCCTCCGAGGTCTTCCTCCGGAGACTCCTCCTCCTCCTCCGAGGCCTTCCTCCAGAGCCTCCTCCTCCTCCTCCTCCAAGCCCTTTCAACTATGCCATCGCCCCCCTATATTTCTTGTCATTGCCAATTCCCATACATTGCCATGGCAGCAAAGATTACTGATGCAATGTTTTATTTTTCATCCACCTTCCGTTATAAAAGTTTTTACGAAAAGTTTAATGTTTCCTTCTTGCCCATGTTTACAATTGGAGTTTTCCAAATAGACTGATTGCAAAGAGCATAAGCTTGGTTGTGAATCAAGCATAGTCCAGTCCTAAAACCTAAAGTCCTAAAGAGTTTTTTCTCTCCTCACTCGACTTTTGTGAATCCTTGTAATGTCATTACGTTACTCCTTCCTCAATCTCTTCATTCGTTGTTATCATTATTATTCTATAATCTGTGAAATTGTATGGTGACAAAAAAATGTGTACCGTAATGATTTGTTCCCCTTCATCCCGGATTGTGTGATGCTTCTTCCACTATTCCCATTAACAGTGGGGGACTAAAGATTGTGTGGTGCATTGCTCCCCTCTTTGCATCAATCCAATCCAGGAATTTATAAAGCGCCAACATCTAGTTGCCTGATCAAAAGAACTGATGAGACTGAAAAACTACCAAAAATGTCTGTTCATGATTCTAACTGGGAAAGACAAAAAAGCAGTGACTATAATTGTAAGCAATCCGAAATAGGTATGTCTTTAGTTGGGTTTTAAAAGTGGATAACTGGTGACAAGACCGAAGGATTTGGGAAGACCATTCCACAATCTTGATGCAGAGGCAGTAAAAGATTGATCACCTACAAAAGAGCATGTTCGTGGACTCTCAAGCAGCTATTTACCTGCAGATCGCAAATTAGTTTTGAGGGTTATAAATATTCAACAAGTCTGAAATGTACACAGGGGCATATCCATGCATCAACAATGGAGGAATATGTTAAAGAAAGAAAAAAATTGTGATGCATTCCTCCTCTCTCTCTCTCTCTCTCTCTCTCTCACTCTCTCTCTGTCAACAGTGGGAAAATAAAGATTGTGTGATGCATTCCTCCTCTCCCTGTACTAGTGGATAAATACAAATTGTGTAATATATGCTCTCTTTCCATCTACAGGGAAAGAATAATGATCGTAAGATGCGTTCCTCTGCTCTTTCCACCAACAATGGAGGAAGAAAAATGTTGTGATGCATTACTCTGCTCTTTACATCATCAGTAGAGGAATAAAGATTGTATGATATGCGTTACTCTGCTCTTTACATCATCGGTAGAGGAATAAAGATTGTATGATACTACTCTTACCATCAAGAGTATGGGAATACAAATTGTACAATGCATTCCTCTGCTCTTCTGTCAACATTGGAGGAATACAAATTGTTTGATGTGTTCCTCCACTCTTTCACCAGAGAAAGAATAAAGATTTTGTGATGTGTTCCTCACCCATGTGGGCCTAAAGATTGTGTGGTGTGTTCCTTGATCTGCTCTTTCCGCAACAGTTGAGAAATAAAAATTGTATGCTTGGATTCCTTCTCTCTTTGCATTAACAGTGGAGAAAGGAAAATTTTGTGATGCTAATTTCCGCTGCTCTTCATATCAAAAGTGGGGAATAAAGATTGTGTGATGAGTTCCTTGCTCTTTTCATCTATGGAGGAGGAATACAAATAAAATTGTATAATAATAATAAAGTTTGTGTGATCTGTTCCTCCTATCTTTCAATCAACAGTGTAAACATAAAAACAAATTGTATGATGCATTCTTGGCCTCTTTGCATCAACAGTGGGAGAATAAAGATTGTGTGATGATCTTTTTATTTTTTACATTAACAGTGGGGGATTTAAGATTGTGTGATGCGTTCATCTGTTCTTTCCACCGACAATGGAGAAATAAAAATTGTATGATGCGCTCCTCCCATCTTTCAACAACATTGGAGGAATAAAAAAAAAAATTCATGATGCGTTCATACCATCTTTCCACCAACAGCAGAGGAATGAGAATTGTGTGATGCATTCCTCTGCTCTATAAGCAACATTGGAGGAATAAAAATTGTGTGATGCGTTCCTCTGCTCTGTCAGCAACATTGGAGGAATAAAAATTGGATGAAGCGTAGTCTTTCCATCAACATTGGAGGAAGACAAATGTTGTGATGCGTTACTCTGCTCTTTACATCATCAGTAGAGGAATAAAGATTGTATGATATGCGTTACTCTGCTCTTTACATCATCGGTAGAGGAATAAAGATTGTATGATATGCGTTACTCTGCTCTTTACATCATCAGTAGAGGAATAAAGATTGTATGATACTACTCTTACCATCAAGAGTATGGGAATACAAATTGTACAATGCATTCCTCTGCTCTTCTGTCAACATTGGAGGAATACAAATTGTTTGATGTTTTCCTCCACTCTTTCACCAGAGAAAGAATAAAGATTTTGTGATGTGTTCCTCACCCATGTGGGCCTAAAGATTGTGTGGTGTGTTCCTTGATCTGCTCTTTCCGCAACAGTTGAGAAATAAAAATTGTATGCTTGGATTCCTTCTCTCTTTGCATTAACAGTGGAGAAAGGAAAATTTTGTGATGCTAATTTCCGCTGCTCTTCATATCAAAAGTGGGGAATAAAGATTGTGTGATGAGTTCCTTGCTCTTTTCATCTATGGAGGAGGAATACAAATAAAATTGTATAATAATAATAAAGTTTGTGTGATCTGTTCCTCCTATCTTTCAATCAACAGTGTAAACATAAAAACAAATTGTATGATGCATTCTTGGCCTCTTTGCATCAACAGTGGGAGAATAAAGATTGTGTGATTATCTTTTTATTTTTTACATTAACAGTGGGGGATTTAAGATTGTGTGATGCGTTCGTCTGTTCTTTCCACCGACAATGGAGAAATAAAAATTGTATGATGCGCTCCTCCCATCTTTCAACAACATTGGAGGAATAAAAAAAAATTCATGATGCGTTCATACCATCTTTCCACCAACAGCAGAGGAATGAGAATTGTGTGATGCATTCCTCTGCTCTATAAGCAACATTGGAGGAATAAAAATTGTGTGATGCGTTCCTCTGCTCTGTCAGCAACATTGGAGGAATAAAAATTGGATGAAGCGTAGTCTTTCCATCAACATTGGAGGAACGAAAAATTGTTTAATGTGTTCCTCTGCCCTGTTCACAGTGGGGGAATAAAGATTGTGTTGTATGTTTCTCCACTCTTTCAGCAGAGACAGAATAAAGATTATGTGATGCATTCCTTCCCCCTTCACATAAAAAAATGGGTGAATAAAGATTGTGTGATGTGTTCCTCCACTCTTTCACCAGAGAAAGAATAAAGATTATATGATGCATTCTTTACCCCTTCAAATGAAAAATGGGAAAATAAAGATTTTGAGATGCGTTCCTCTGCTTGTTCCGCAACACATGAGGAATGAAAATTGTGTGATGAATTCCTTCCCCCTTCACATAAAAAATGCAGAAATAAAAATTGTGTGATGCGTTCCTCTGCTGTGTCAGCAACAAAGGAGTAATACAAAAATTGTGTGATGCGTTCCTCTGCTCTTTCCGCAACAATGGAGAAATAAAAATTGTATGCTTGGATTCCTCCTCTCTTTGCATTAACAGTGGAGAAAGGAAAATTTTATGTGATGAGTTCCTTGCTCTTTTCATCTATGGAGGAGGAATACAAATAAAATTGTATAATAATAATAAAGTTTGTGTGATATGTTCCTCCTATCTTTCCATCTACAGTGTAAAGATACAAAAATTGTATGATGCATTCTTGGCCTCTTTGCATCAACAGTGGGAGAATACAAATTGTGTGATGCATTCTGTTTATTTTTCCCATTTACAGTTGTGGATTTAAGATTGTGTGATGCGTTTGTCTGTTCTTTCCAGCAATAATGGAGAAATAAAAATTGTATCATGTGCTCCCCTCATCTTAACCATCAACAGCAGAGGAATGAGAATTGTGTGAAGCGTTCCTCTGCTCTATCAGCAACAGTGGAGGAATAAAAAATTGAATGAAGCGTTAGTCTTTCCATCAACATTGGAGGAATAAAAATTGTGTGATGCGTTCCTCTGCTCTATCAGCAACAGTGGAGGAATAAAAATTGGATGAAGCGTAAGTCTTTCCATCAACATTGGAGGAATAAAAATTGTGTGATGCGTTCCTCTGCTCTATCAGCAACAGTGGAGGAATAAAAAATTGAATGAAGCGTAAGTCTTTCCATGAACATTGGAGGAACGAAAATTGTTTAATGTGTTCCTCTGCCCTGTTCACAGTGGGGGAATAAAGATTGTGTTGTATGTTTCTCCACTCTTTCAGCAGAGACAGAATAAAGATTATGTGATGCATTCCTTCCCCCTTCACATAAAAAAATGGGTGAATAAAGATTGTGTGATGTGTTCCTCCACTCTTTCACCAGAGAAAGAATAAAGATTATATGATGCATTCTTTACCCCTTCAAATGAAAAATGGGAAAATAAAGATTGTGAGATGCGTTCCTCTGCTTGTTCCGCAACACATGAGGAATGAAAATTGTGTGATGAATTCCTTCCCCCTTCACATAAAAAATGCAGAAATAAAAATTGTGTGATGCGTTCCTCTGCTGTGTCAGCAACAAAGGAGTAATACAAAAATTGTGTGATGCGTTCCTCTGCACTTTACGCAACAATGGAGAAAAAAAATTGTATGCTTAGATTCCTCCTCTCTTTGCATAAACAGTGGAGAAGGAAAAATTTGTGTCATGCGTTCCTTTGCTCTTCATATCAAAAGTGGGGAATAAAGATTATGTGATGAGTTCCTTGCTCTTTTCATCTATGGAGGAGGAATACAAATAAAATTGTATAATAATAATAAAGTTTGTGTGATATGTTCCTCCTATCTTTCCATCAACAGTGTAAAGATACAAAAATTGTACGATGCATTCTTGGCCTCTTTGCATCAACAGTGGGAGAATACAAATTGTGTGATGCATTCTGTTTATTTTTCCCATTTACAGTTGTGGATTTAAGATTGTGTGATGCGTTTGTCTGTTCTTTCCACCAATAATGGAGAAATAAAAATTGTATCATGTGCTCCCCTCATCTTAACCATCAACAGCAGAGGAATGAGAATTGTGTGATGCGATCCTCTGCTCTATCAGCAACAGTGGAGGAATAAAAAATTGAATGAAGCATTAGTCTTTCCATCAACATTGGAGGAATACAAATTGTGTGATGCGTTCCTCTGCTCTATCAGCAACAGTGGAGGGATACAAATTGGATGAAGCGTTAGTCTTTCCATCAACATTGGAGGAATAAAAATTGTGTGATGCGTTCCTCTGCTCTATCAGCAACAGTGGAGGAATAAAAAATTGAATGAAGCGTTAGTCTTTCCATCAACATTGGAGGAATAAAAATTGTGTGATGCGTTCCTCTGCTCTATCAGCAACAGTGGAGGAATACAAATTGGATGAAGCATTAGTCTTTCCATCAACGTTGGAGGAATGAAAAGTTGTTTGATGTGTTCCTCTGCCCAGTTCACAATGGGGGAATAAAGATTGTGTTGTATGTTTCTCCACTCTTTCAGCAGAAACAGAATAAAGATTATGTGATGCATTCCTCCCCCTTCACATAAAAAATGGAGAAATGAAAATTGTATGATGCGTTCGTCTTCTCTTTCCACCAATAATGCAGAAATAAGAAATTGTGTGATGCGTTCCTCTGCTGTGTCAGCAACATAGGAGTAATACAAAAATTGTGTGATGCATTCCTCTGCTCTTTCAGCAACATTGGATGAATAAAAATTGTTTGATGTGTTCCGCTGCCCCCCTGCTCACAGTGGGGGAATAAAGATTGTGCTGTGTTCCTCCACTCTTTCACCAGAGAAAGAATAAAGATTATATGATGCATTCCTCCCCCTTCACATAAAAAATGCAATAATAAAAATTGTGTGATGCGTTCCTCTGCTGTGTCAGCAACATAGGAGTAATACAAAAATTGTGTGATGCAATTCCTCTGCTCTTTCAGCAACATTGGAGGGATAAAAAAATTCATGATGCGTTCCTCTGTTCTTTCAACAACATTGAAATTGTTTGATGTGTTCCGCTGCCCTGTTAACAGTGGGGGAATAAAGATTGTGCTGTTTTCCTCCACTCTTTCACCAGAGAAAGAATAAAGAATAGAGAAATAAAAATTGTGTGATATATTCCTGCCCTCTTTCTATCAACGGTTGAGGAATTAAAATGTTGTGGTGCATTCCTCCACTCTTCCTAAATTAAGTTTGTGTGATGCGTTCCTTGATCTGCTTTTTCCGCAACAATGGAGAAATAAAAATTGTATGCTTGCATGGATTCCTCCTCTCTTTGCATAAACAGTGGAGAAGGAAAAATTTGTGTCATGCGTTCCTTTGCTCTTCATATCAAAAGTGGGGAATAAAGATTATGTGATGAGTTCCTTGCTCTTTTCATCTATGGAGGAGGAATACAAATAAAATTGTATAATAATAATAAAGTTTGTGTGGTATGTTCCTCCTATCTTTCCATCAACAGTGTAAAGATAAAACAATTGTATGATGCATTCTTGGCCTCTAATTTGCATCAACAGTAGTGGGGGAATAAAAATTGTGTGATGCATTCTTTTTATTTTTTCCTATTTACAGTTGGGGATTTAAGATTGTGTGATGCGTTTGTCTGTTCTTTTCACCAACAATGGAGAAATAAAAATTGTATCATGTGCTCCTCCCATCTTAACCATCAACAGCAGAGGAATGAGAATTGTGTGATGCGTTCCTCTGCTCTATCAGCAACAGTGGAGGAATAAAACAATTCATGATACGTTCCTCTGCTCTTTCAACAACATTGGAGGAATAAAAATTGTTTGATGTGTTCCTCTGCTCAGTTCACAGTGGAGGAATAAAGATTGTGTTGTATGTTTCACCACTCTTTGAGCAGAGACAGAATATAGATTATGTGATGCATTCCTTTCCCCTTCACATAATATACGCACTATGCACTAATCAATCATGACCACTATGAGAGACACCACACCACAATATCCTCGTTTAGTTGCTGAAAAGGCTTTTGACGAGTACCAGCATAGACGTTGATGTAGACATATAAAAATAGGTGAATAAAGATTGTGTGACAAGTTCCTTGCTCTTTTCATCTATGGAGGAGGAATGCAAATCAAATTGTATAATAATAAAAAAGTTTGTGTGATACGCGTCTCGTATCTTTCCATCAACAGTGTAAAGATAAAAAAGATTGTATGATGCATTCTTGGCCTCTTTGCATCAACAGTGGGGGAATCAACTTGTGTGATGCATTCTTTTTATTTTTTCCATTAACAGTGGGGGATTTAAGGTTGTGTGATGCGTTCTTCTGCTCTTTCAGCAACATTGTATAAAATGAAAATGTGATGAAGCGTTAGTCTTTCCATCAACGTTGGACGAATAAAAATTGTGTGATGCGTTCCTCTGCTCTTTCAGCAACAGTGGAGGAATGAGTGTGCTGCATTAATTCCTCTGCTCTTTCAGCAACATTAGAGGAATTAAAAAAAAAATCATGATGTGTTCCTCTGCTCTGTTCACAGTGGGGGAATAAAGATTGTGATAAGCTCTAATTTCCATCAGCAGTGAGCTAATAAATTTTTTGTGATATTTTCCTGGCTATATATATTCTTCTGCCCTGTCCAACAACAGTAGTGAAGGAATGAAAATTGTGTGATGCATTCCTCCCCTCTTTCCATCAATAGTAGAAGAATACAAATTGTATGATGTATTCCTCCTTTATTTCTGTCGCAAGTGGGCAAATTTTAGGAACAAAGATTGTATTTCATGCCCTCGTTCCTCTATTCATTAAACAATGGCTAGTGATTATGGGATACATTGTTTTTTGGCCCCACTTCCCTCTCCAGTTCCCATTTCTATCACAGGTGAGGAACAAATATTGTCGAGAATGTTCACCCCCTGTTTCCATCATTGTTCTGTATGTTCCAAATGTTTGTACTCCTCTATCCTTCCTCTCCTGGTTAAATACTTGCAGTGATATGTTCTTGGCCCTCTTTATGCCTAGGTCATTAATTTGCACCGGATCCCATACGATTTTTCCCTACCCGGCACCTTGCTTTGGATCTTATAGACCATACGGGACTCTTCCGATTTTTATTTCTACGGCATGTGTGGTCACATATTCTGCGGCCCCAAGGAGGTGCCCGGTGAAAATTCGTCTTGTGAAAATGCAAGGCTCCCATAATGGTGCCGGCCGGATGCCAGCCAGTAAGCTTACGGGCTCCGTCCCATGAACAAATGCACCCCATGGCTCCCGGGGCCCAGCCAGGGTCTTCAAGGTGCCCGGCTGGGTGCCGTGCGGTGGACTGAACTATGTGTCCTCTGACATCTGCGTCTCTTGTATTTAAAGCTGCGTAAGCCTGAGGGGCCCACAGGCCCTTTCCGAGCTTTCTACGCCCTAACGGTCACATTAAAACGCCAGGAGAATTGGGAGCAACCAATTCAGCACCACGACGCCCTTATGGTTGGTGAAAAATATCCTAGCGCCGTAGGAACTGTACGAGAAAAATTCCCAAAATGTCAGTTTTACTGACAATAAGGACCCGGATTGTATGTGTGAACGCCCCATAACCATGCTCGTGATGGAGAAATAAAGTCCAACTGCTCTGGATATGGTGGAATACTTGCAGTAACATGTCCTTTGCCCTCCTAACCAAGCTCTGGATGGAGAAATGAAGTCCTAGATATGTTTGTACTCCTCCTTCCTCTCCGAACTGCTCTCCATAATGGTGGAATACTTGCAGTGATATATCCTTTGCCCTCCTCACCAAGCTCTTGATGGAGAAATAAAGTCCTAGATATGTTTGTACTCCTCCTTCCTCTCCGAACTGCTCTCCATAATGGTGGAATACTTGTAGTGATATGTCCTTTGCCCTCCTAACCAAGCTCTTGATGGAGAAATAAAGTCCTAGATATGTTTGTACTCCTCCTTCCTCTCCGAACTGCTCTTTATATGGTGGAATACTTCCAGTGATATGTCCTTTGCCCTCCTCACCAAGCTCTTGATGGAGAAATAAAGTCCTAGATATGTTTGTACTCCTCCTTCCTCTCCGAACTGCTCTTTATATGGTGGAATACTTTCAGTGATATGTCCTTTGCCCTCCTCACCAAGCTCTTGATGGAGAAATAAAGTCCTAGATATGTTTGTACTCCTCCTTCCTCTCCGAACTGCTCTTTATATGGTGGAATACTTTCAGTGATATGTCCTTTGCCCTCCTCACCAAGCTCTTGATGGAGAAATAAAGTCCTAGATATGTTTGTACTCCTCCTTCCTCTCCGAACTGCTCTCCATAATGGTGGAATACTTGTAGTGATATGTCCTTTGCCCTCCTCACCAAGCTCTTGATGGAGAAATAAAGTCCTAGATATGTTTGTACTCCTCCTTCCTCTCCGAACTGCTCTTTATACGGTGGAATACTTCCAGTGATATGTCCTTTGCCCTCCTCACCAAGCTCTTGATGGAGAAATAAAGTCCTAGATATGTTTGTACTCCTCCTTCCTCTCCGAACTGCTCTCCATAATGGTGGAATACTTGTAGTGATATGTCCTTTGCCCTCCTCACCAAGCTCTTGATGGAGATATAAAGTCCTTCAATATATCTGTTATGTATGACACATTGCTCATCTGATGTGTTTGTTGCCACTTCCTCCACACCTTAAAAAAAGAAAAATTATAGTCACTTTGCCCCTCCTCTTTAATATTGTGTATACGTACATACTTTATACCTTACAATAAATATGTTGTTCTGTATGATTCATTGGTCATGTGATGTATATTTTTCCACTTCCTTATAATACATTGCTCATGTGATGTATATTTTTCCACTTCCTTATAATACATTGCTCATGTGATGTATATTTTTCCACTTCCTTATAATACATTGCTCATGTGATGTATATTTTTCCACTTCCTTATAATACATTGCTCATGTGATGTATATTTTTCCACTTCGTTATAATACATTGCTCGTGTGATGTATATTTTTCCACTTCGTTATAATACATTGCTCATGTGATGTATATTTTTCCACTTCGTTATAATACATTGCTCATGTGATGTATATTTTTCCACTTCCTTATAATACATTGTTTATGTGATGTATTTGTTGCCACTTCTTTATGATACATTGTTCATGTGATGTATTTGTTGCCACTTCTTTATGATACATTGTTCATGTGATGTATCTGTTGCCACTTTTTTATGATACATTGCTCATGTGATGTATTTGTTGCCACTTCTTTATGATACATTGCTCATGTGATGTATTTGTTGCCACTTCTTTATGATACATTGTTCATGTGATGTATTTGTTGCCACTTCTTTATGATACATTGTCCATGTGATGTATTTGTTGCCACTTCTTTATGATACATTGTTCATGTGATGTATTTGTTGCCACTTCTTTATGATACATTGTTCATGTGATGTATTTGTTGCCACTTCTTTATGATACATTGTCCATGTGATGTATTTGTTGCCACTTCTTTATGATATATTGTTGTGATGTATTTGTTGCCATTTCTTTATGATATATTGTTCATGTGATGTATCTGTTGCCACTTTTTTATGATACATAGTTCATGTGATGTATTTGATTTTGTTGCCACTTCTTTATGATACATTGTTCATGTGATGTATCTGTTGCCACTTTTTTTATGATACATTGTTCATGTGATGTATTTGTTGCCACTTCTTTATGATACATTGTTCATGTGATGTATTTGATTTTGTTGCCACTTCTTTATGATACATTGTTCATGTGATGTATTTGATTTTGTTGCCACTTCTTTATGATACATTGTTCATGTGATGTATCTGTTGCCACTTTTTTTTATGATACATTGTTCATGTGATGTATTTGTTGCCACTTCTTTATGATACATTGTTCATGTGATGTATTTGATTTTGTTGCCACTTCTTTATGATACATTGTTCATGTGATGTATCTGTTGCCACTTTTTTATGATACATTGTTCATGTGATGTATTTGTTGCCCCTTCTTTATGATACATTGTTCATGTGATGTATTTGATTTTGTTGCCACTTCTTTATGATACATTGTTCATGTGATGTATCTGTTGCCACTTCTTTATGATATATTGTTCATGTGATGTATTTGTTGCCCCTTCTTTATGATACATTGTTCATGTGATGTATTTGATTTTGTTCCCACCCTTTATGATACATTGTTCATGTGATGTATCTGTTGCCACTTTTTTATGATACATTGTTCATGTGATGTATTTGTTGCCCCTTCTTTATGATACATTGTTCATGTGATGTATTTGATTTTGTTGCCACTTCTTTATGATACATTGTTCATGTGATGTATTTGATTTTGTTGCCACTTCTTTATGATACATTGTTCATGTGATGTATCTGTTGCCACTTTTTTTATGATACATTGTTCATGTGATGTATTTGTTGCCACTTCTTTATGATACATTGTTCATGTGATGTATTTGATTTTGTTGCCACTTCTTTATGATACATTGTTCATGTGATGTATTTGTTGCCACTTCTTTATGATACATTGTTCATGTGATGTATTTGTTGCCACTTCTTTATGATACATTGTCCATGTGATGTATTTGTTGCCACTTCTTTATGATATATTGTTGTGATGTATTTGTTGCCATTTCTTTATGATATATTGTTCATGTGATGTATCTGTTGCCACTTTTTTATGATACATAGTTCATGTGATGTATTTGATTTTGTTGCCACTTCTTTATGATACATTGTTCATGTGATGTATCTGTTGCCACTTTTTTTATGATACATTGTTCATGTGATGTATTTGTTGCCACTTCTTTATGATACATTGTTCATGTGATGTATTTGATTTTGTTGCCACTTCTTTATGATACATTGTTCATGTGATGTATTTGATTTTGTTGCCACTTCTTTATGATACATTGTTCATGTGATGTATCTGTTGCCACTTTTTTTATGATACATTGTTCATGTGATGTATTTGTTGCCACTTCTTTATGATACATTGTTCATGTGATGTATTTGATTTTGTTGCCACTTCTTTATGATACATTGTTCATGTGATGTATCTGTTGCCACTTTTTTATGATACATTGTTCATGTGATGTATTTGTTGCCCCTTCTTTATGATACATTGTTCATGTGATGTATTTGATTTTGTTGCCACTTCTTTATGATACATTGTTCATGTGATGTATCTGTTGCCACTTCTTTATGATATATTGTTCATGTGATGTATTTGTTGCCCCTTCTTTATGATACATTGTTCATGTGATGTATTTGATTTTGTTCCCACCCTTTATGATACATTGTTCATGTGATGTATCTGTTGCCACTTTTTTATGATACATTGTTCATGTGATGTATTTGTTGCCCCTTCTTTATGATACATTGTTCATGTGATGTATTTGATTTTGTTGCCACTTCTTTATGATACATTGTTCATGTGATGTATTTGATTTTGTTGCCACTTCTTTATGATACATTGTTCATGTGATGTATCTGTTGCCACTTTTTTATGATACATTGTTCATGTGATGTATTTGTTGCCACTTCTTTATGATACATTGTTCATGTGATGTATTGGTTGCCACTTCTTTATGATACATTGTTCATGTGATGTATTTGTTGCCACTTCTTTATGATATATTGTTCATGTGATGTATTTGTTGCCACTTCTTTATGATACATTGTTCATGTGATGTATTTGTTGCCACTTCTTTATGATATATTGTTCATGTGATGTATTTGTTGCCACTTCTTTATGGTACATTGTTCATGTGATGTATTTGTTGCCACTTCTTTATGATACATTGTTCATGTGATTTATCTGTTGCCACTTTTTTATGATACATTGCTCATGTGATGTATTTGATGCCACTGCTTTATGATATATTGCTCATGTGTTGTATTTGTTGCCACTTCCTCCACATCTTCTATTAGAACAATTAGAGTCACTTTGTCCCTCCTCTTTGATATTAGGCTCAAACCTTACAATATTCCTGTGTAACACATTGCTCCTGAGATGTATGAAACTTTTATATTTGAAACTCAATCCTTACAATGTTATATTTTGAGTAACACAGTATGAAAGATGTATGAAGGTTACTTTCGATATACAACTCAAACCTTATAATGTGATTTTCTATGTACTGAATGCTTTTCACATGAGTTTAGAAATTATTCATAGTACATGAATGTGTAAATCAAACCTAAATATGTTCCATATGATACATTGCCCATGTGTTGCATATGTTTTCTCATCATGTAGTTTTTATAATTACATGTATATATCCCTCTGCTCCCCCTCCAATGATATTGTGTTCATACTTCAAACATTACAATAGGATAATTTTAGTAATAAATTGCCCACGAGATGTATGAGAGGAAATAATATGTGTCACTCAAACCTTACAATATTATACTATTTATGTAGTGTTATTGAGACAAATAATATGCTGTATATTACCAAAACCTTACGATGTGATACTATTTATGTACTGTTATTGAGACGAATACATACTGTATAACCCAAACCTTACAAAATGATACTCTTTATGTACACTTATTGAGATAATACATACTTTATATGGATGATTTATCTGTTTATCTGTTGTACTGGCTGTTTTGTTGGTAGTACCAAAGTAAATCATTTATTGTATGCTAATGATCTTGTTAGTTTTAGTCCATCAACTGCAGGTTCACAGAGCTTGCTAATTTGTTAAGACACTGATGTTAACTATAATGCGAAAAAGAGTCACTTTATGATTGTGAATTGTAATATCTACATGTAAATATGTTATATGCAGCTGAGTCTGGAATAAAGTCTTGAATTGAATTGAACTTGAACCTTACAATATAATCCTATTTATTTACTGTTCTTGAGATGAATACATAACCAAGGAGTGTAATAACTCCTTGGTGTGACATAATGTGGAATGAGTGGACATTGATATGACAAGGCTGCCATTTACTTTTAGCTATGGATTGTTAAATTAGTGTCGTGTTTAATAATGTTCCTTAACCTCTTATTTGAAGTCGGATACATTATTTTCTGTCAAAATTAAAATCGCAATGAAATATGTATGACTTTCGCTTAAATCATCATGTTCGATGCCAGTTGTCATACAATCTTTAAAACAAACACATTTGTTTGAAAGATGTGTAAACAAAGGCTTAAAGCATATGAATCTGTTATATTCCAGGTCATTTTCACAAATGTTAGTTTACATGGTTTTGATGTCCACTTTCCTCCTAATTTCAGACTTCCATGTTTAATAACTTTTTGTGTAATGTAAACCCATTAATTGTGTACAACAACTATCTAATCTATGTACTATCAATAGCATACTGTTGACATTTCAAAAATTTCCTAGAAGTTGAGAATGATTTAGTTGGATACAAAATGTTATCAAATGAGTTCGTGTTTTATGCCTATAGATTGTGTGTAGTGATTGAATTGAAAATGAAATGTTAACAAATGAGCTAAGTATATGTTATGCCTATTGATTTTGCTTAATGAATGATTGAATTGAAAATAAGTGTTATAAAATGAGTTTTTTTGTATGCCTAATCAGATTGTGTGTAATGATTGAGTTGAAAATGAAATGTTATCAAATAAGCTTGTGTTTTATGCCTATTGATTGCATGTAATGAACAATTGAATTGGAAACAAAAAGAGCTTATATTTTAGACCTTATGATTGATTGATTGATTGATTGATTGATTGAATAATTCAAAATAAAAGATGTTATCAAATGGTCTCACATTTTATTATTTTCAAGAGCAAAAGAAATATTTGCTGAAATAAGAACAAATCCCTTTTTTGCATTAACATTGCAAGGGTGCATGCTGCAACACAGTTTTAAAGTTTTTTTTCTCTTTACCTCTTCAGAGGGACTTCATTATTCCATTTAAAATTACATATAGACTATTTACAAAACAATTAAAATGAAACATATTGATGTCTCAATGTAGATAGTTTCATCAAGACTTGAAGCTTTGTTTAAACGTTAATTCCATGACCAATATTTTGGGAATGCTTTTTTTAATTTTGACATTGTGAATAAAAATAAAACACAATTATAGAGTTAGGAAGGGAGCGGAAATAGAAAAGAGAGCCATACAGCGAGAGGGAAGAATATTAAGAGGAGAGGATTTGAAAGATTGTGAGAAGGAGAGAGAGATAACGAGAGCAAATGAAAAAGACAGAGAAAAGTGAGACACATTGAGAGGGAAATTTCAATAGATGTCATTTTCAGAGTTTTAAAGATTTTCGTTTTTCCAGGAATTATCATACCTCAGAAAACTAGTAATAATATTGATAAACCTAACTTCATTTATCAACAATCTTGATTTTCTGAAACTTTCCGAACACCGAAAAACAAACGTAGTTGGACCGGACCATAAGCCTAGTTACTGTCCGGAGAGGGATGGGGAGGGGAATAAGATTTGTCAGGTCGCAGTGCGAAAAATGACATCTTATTAAGAGGGGAAGAAAGCACATTCTCATAAGGGAAGACGGAAAAGACATTTGATAAGTAACGTAATAATATCATCTATAAATGCGAGCTTTGGGGAAAGTCGCTTGAAATTAGGGGCCCATTAATGATGAGAAGAATGGGGGACACTTATCGAAAGGCAGGCGCGTACGCAGGGGGGGTTTGGGGTTAAACCCCTCCCCCCCCCTCAAGTTTTTTTTATGTATATGTTTTACGTATGTTTTTTGACAAAACCCCCCCCCCCCCTTTTGAGATTTTTTTTTTTTTTTTTTTTTTTATTACCCAAAAAAAAAAAAATTATACCAATGGCTGACCTAAAAAAGGTGACCTTACCCCCCCCCCCCAACGGAACAAAATGTCAAATTTTCAAATTTCGAGACCAAAAAAAAAAAAAAGTTTCCTCTTACCCCCCCCCCCCCCCCCCCCCCCCCCCGCTTATTCAACGGCTGGGTGAGTCGTTACGATTTTTTAGACTTCAAAAAGAAAAAGAAAAAAAGTGACAGCTTAATTCAGCGTCTGGCTGAGTCATTGCGAAATTTTGGGTCCGATTGTAAAAAAAAAACCTTAAAAATTCCTGCGTATGCCACTGTCGAAAGGGATAATACACTTATTAGAAAAGAAAAGGAGCAGTGTCAAAATACACGGCAATTATCAGAGGTGATAATTGGGCACTTCTTACACCTATAAAAAGAGGCACCCACCAGGGATGAAAAAGGCACTCGTGAGAATGGGAATTTTTCGACGGAAAAGGGGCACCCATCAAATTTTTATAGGGGCATTAAGAGGTGAAGAGGGGATGGATAGGTCCCTTCTTAGAAAGGAAAGGGGCATGTATCATTGTTAAAAGGGAAATTATCAGAGGTGAAAAGGGGCACTTATGAGAATAAAGGAAAATGTGCATTAGCTGAAAGATAAGGGGCATTTATCTGAGGTGAAATGGGGCTTTTATGAGAAGGGGGAAGTGGCTCTTATTAAAAAGAAAAGAGGCACATGTTGAAATAAATGGGGCACTTTCCAGTGATGAAAAAGGGTAATAATGAGAAGGGGCACTTATAAGGAGGAAAAGGAGCATGAATTAAAAAGAAAAGGGGCAGTTATTAGAGGTGAAAAGGGACATTCATCGGAGATGAAAAGAGCACTTATCAGGTGGGAAGGGGCACTTGTCAAAATTGAACGAGTATGTCTCAGATATGAACAGGTGCAATTATTGGAGGTGGAGGGGGCACTTATCTGAAGTGAAAAGAAGTAGCCTCTCGTACCCGAAAAGGATCATTTACCAGAGATGAAATGGGTCATTTATGATAGGGGGAAGGGGCCCTTTTTAAATGGGGGCACTTATCATTAGGAAAAGGGGCACATGTAAAATATACGTTGCTCTTATCCAATTTAAAAGGGGAAGGGCACTTCTTATAAAGGAAAAGGGGCACTTACTAGAGATTAAAAAGGGCACTTATGAGAATGGAGAATAGACACTTATTGCAAAGGAAAATGGGAACTTGTCAAAGGAAAAGGGGCACTTACTAGAGATGAAAAGGGGAGGAGGTACTATTACAGATTAGTAGGGGCACTTGTCAAATTCCTATGTAAAAAGGGGTACTTGAAAAAGTGGAGGGGGGGGGTGGGCACCGCCTCTGAATGCAGTAAATAACTTCCAACACAAGTTTCGAACAAATTTATTTTACAGAAATTACGCAGGACTACTACTTCAGTCAGTTGTCATTTTTTTTACATGTCATTATCTACTTCTATTAAACTTGCATTTTTTTAAACTAAATTTTACTGTCCATTCTGTGAATTCACTATCATGATGATAACATCGAATATTCATCAATGTAAAATGAAGGAAAAAATAGCATTTGAAATGAAACGCAAGATCCACTTTATGTTTCAGAGTAATACTGCATCTCCAGTATTTATTTCACAGAATATATAACATATCTTAAAGATGGCCTCTTTATACAAAAGATATACTGCCCAAGTAATTCATTCTATACTACAATCAACACAGTGAACAGAAACATTTCATTTTTTATAGAGTAACAAAAGAAGGCAAGTGAATTTTCACTATTTTTCTATATCGGTAAATACAAAATATAAAATTAACAACATGTTACATATTTTCAACTGAAGCTATCATATAAGATAATATGATGGATATACAGGACCATATTCTATTTACATCCATTTACCAATATACATACTAATTAGTCTAAAACTAGAATCTTTCAATACAAATAATTATGTAATAATAATATATTAAAGTTGTATAGAGGGTGCAAGTAGCTACAAGTAGAGCAGTCCCACTTTAAAAAAAGACACTTTTAAAAGAATATGATTATAGAGCAGATTAACGTCCGTTTTGCTTCAGAGATGATTACAGAGTAGAGAGTCAATACAAGGAATCAACCAGATGATATATATTGATAAAAGGAGGCTCAAAAATATCCCTTTCATAAAGTTGGGAACAGGATTAAAAATCCATGCTGATACATAATGAAAAAGATAGTGAAGAGGATAATAAATTAAATTCATGGTCAAATCATCAGATTATGGTAATCGATCTGGGACCCATTTTACAAAGCCTTTTTTCAATGACAAATGACAAAAATCAGTGACAAATCTGCTGATAGCCAATCAGAAGCAAGGATTTCAGTAGCTTATAACAAAAACTGTCATTTGTCACTGATGACAAGTTTTGTGAAACGCCCCCCTGATCTCAAAACAATGCTGTCATGCAAAGATCTATTATGTCATCTACTATAATCACTACTCAATACTAAGAGTATAATCACACTTCTTTTACAAATCTAAGTAGATATGCAGGGACAAAATATATTCTGTTTATAGCACTTTTGGGCATTTTACAAAATCTTTTTTTGTTCTTTCTACTTTGTATGACAACAAAGGTAATTTCTAAGCAATTTAAAGTCTGTCAATTTCCCTCAGGCCACGGAAGAATATACCATACCTCATATATACAAATAGTTATTTGGTAAAAAATAAATCCCATATTTCCAATTTTTCATAAATAAAACAGCACTGCGTGAAACTCACAAATTATATCTTTTGGAAGACAATCAATGATTGGAATATGTTGATAAATATACATTGATAAATAGCAACACAGCCTAGGTATTTAAAAAAATCATTCTCAAATCATTCAATCATTATAGTACTGCAAATTATATCACAATTAATGCACAATTATATTCCATACAATAGGCCTTTTTTCCAAACCAATTTCGAACTACTTTTCCGCTAATATAATCTTTAAAATAATTATACAGGAACAACACATAAAAACAATGTCTATTATATTTATTTTTATAAAGCCACCAGTACGTAATGTAAACAAATATACAAATATGTTGTTAATTCTGTCATTATAACCTAAAAACAATATGAAAATATGTCCAGTATATTTGCCCTGCATCTATTTAACTCTTCATGGCCGGCATCATGCACAGATCTACAATCCTTTTCTGTTTACATTCCTCTTTACTGTCCTTATATGAACATGATGTTACAGTGGAAAACACCCTGTCCCTTGGATAGGATGTTAAAATAGAGACCCTATATGTAGGAGAGTGAGTCACAAGCCATGCATAGTAGTACTACACCTCCACATTATGATCAGTAACATTGCGAGAAGATGCTTTCAGGTCACCGGGTTAAGTTTCCTTTCCCCCTCACAGGCATAAATATAATGTTGTGAAATGAAATATGCCTTCTATGAATGGGCAACACAGGAACAAATTTTTGTTAACATGATTTGAATGTCCACCACCCAAGACCTTCATGAGAGGAAAGCTAATATTCAGTTCATATTGCAATTGATTTATTATTCTAGAGAAGCTCTAGCAAAATTAGAATCTCCCTTTCAAAAATTATGGGTGCCTTTGGGTTAGTAAACCACATGCTCCTGTGGGAGTCTATTTCCATGTTCCATTTCTGACACTAACCAAATTCTTAACTTCAACTAAGACCCTAGCACCAAACCTAAGCCTAGCATTATCCTAACACACAATGTTATCATAACCCTACATTATATCTTCACACAAAATTAAGCAAATGTCTCTGGAGTAAATGCTGAATCTCCAATGCTCATAAGATATTTCTGTGCACAACTTTTAACAAATTATTTAAAAGAGATGTACCAGGTAATATGCTACTACAATCAACTGTCCTGCCAAAATTATTAAGTGTGCATAACTATCAAAGCTGACTAAGGTTGCTTTGTGAACTGCAGAGGCACGGAAAAGACCAACCTGGAACGTAAAAGGCATAATAATTGGTGTCATCTGTAAATACTTGGGCCCGAATTCACAAAGCAAGGTTTGAGCTCAGACCAAGGTTTGAGCTCAAACCTCCTTTTGTTTCGCCAAACCAGGTTTGTAAATAACAAAAGGAGGTTTGGCGAAACAAAAGGAGGTTTGAGCTCAAACCTTGGTCTGAGCTCAAACCTTGCTTTGTGAATTCGGGCCATTGTGTCTCATTAACTCTTCTTGGTAATACTACATATAACCAATGTAAAAGAGATAATTACTAGCTTCATGTTCTCATATGGTTTTACCTCAAAAGTATAAAACAATTACGCATATTGTATCCCTGATGCATCACTTCATGCCACTTCATTTTTGCAAGCAAAATAAGCCTTGCCTTGGAGCAACATAAAGCCATGCCTTGGAGCAGCATAAAGCCTTTATTAATGTGTTTAAAACAAATCACGGTTTATTGTCATATTCCATTTCTATGCCGGCCGGAAAAAACAAGTCGTCCCATCCTGATTCCCTCTAATGGACTGACATTTGAATAATCACTTGCTGAATTCATAGGGTAACAATGATTTGTGAATATTTCTACCTACACATGTACATCTTTGTGATAAAACCTATCATTTTTACAAAGAATAAGAATATCAAAGGCTGGCCATATCATCAATGAATTTCATATGGTAGTCATTTTCTTTCCTTCATATTTCCACAGCCATCTCCAATTTCTTAACATATACATTGGTCATGGCTAATTTCAATACATGTGCATATCTAACTCCATCGTAAAAACTACTCTTTACAAATCTATCTCATAGATATCTATAATTCCGACAATAATTTGGCTAGTATAAGTATCCTTCTTAAGTGCACTTTTTCTTTTTGCATAATTTGATAATCATAACTATTAAGGCTTCAATGATTGGCTAGTTTTGAAGGACATTCTATTACTATTAAATTAAGCTTCAATATTCTTCTATCATGATTGTTACACTTACCTGCTGGGCCAGGAATAAATATAACACGGTCTTTCCCACAAAACAGACAAATGCAAAGTCCACAGGACCATACTGAATGCTTTGTTGCATTGAGACTGTAAAACATTGAAAACAATGTACAAAAATGTAAAGTCATTAGTATATCACAGCAGAATGGAACAACAGATTCACAATAAAATGAAATATTTTGATTTTTGACACAAGACACTTTGTTGAAGGTGGCATTTGAATGCACTATGAAAGCTGCAACACAAATGGAAGACTGATCCCATTGAGGCTTCAATAAAACAATAGTTTGGTAACCATACATTAAAAGATATATATTTCTATTTACAGGCCCTCTTAGACAAAGCTCTGCAATTGATCATACATGTACTTCTATTGATATTATGATCAATTGATTGAAAGCGATTCAAATTTAAAAAGCGCTAGCTTATTCTTTTGCGTTACGGGACCCAGAACTCAGTTCTCCGCGAGTGTTACATAACATAATTTCCAATGTTATGCACCTACTTCATAGTAAGGAAGAAACTATAATGCATTTAACCAGTTGACTCCTGGGAGGTGTTTCACAAAGATCCTAAGTAGAACTTAACACACAGTTGGACTTAAAAATTATTGACAGCCATTGGAGCCTTAAAATGAAATATATTCAAAAGCAGAAATTCAAGTATTTTAGACTTTTTTATAACTTCCACATCGAGAACATGAAATTTCCTTGATGATAGAAACTATGAATGATATGAATCAACATTTTATGCCTTTCAAAAAAACTTTTACAAAATATTTTCAAAGATGCTAACGGCTTTCCGTAAAAAGTCCAACTTAGAGATACATTTAAGTTCTACTTAGGATCTTTGTGAAACACCCCCCTGGATTCTCTCTTCTCCAAGGCTCACGATGAGAACCATTTGGTTCTGCTAGGCAATCATTTAAGAGTATACTAAGCTCAGTTGAGAATATGATAGTTCCTTTGATATAAGTAAATATGAAAATAGATTCAAAATATATATTTATATACTGTACTAAGTACAAGAATATCATATCATACAATGTAGCCATCATTCTTTTTATGTACCAGAAATGCTTGAAATAAATGGGTGTGATTTAAGCCCTAAGCGCAATAGATGAAATACCTCAATCAATTCAAAAGATTGAGTTGAAAATGTTCTATGTCGGCAAAGAGAGATACATTGTTTGTCATCATTCTGGATTAACATGACCTGCTCAGTACAGACTGATGGCCTCTCACTGCAGGTAGAGCATATGATGGTAGAGGGTACGTACACCACATGATATTTGTTCAATCAGCTACTTTTTCTGTAGACAATCTTGCATCTTTTGGACCATTGAGTGGTGAAGAGAGGGTTTGAAGATCACAAATGAATCTAGTTTACACCTGATCAGAGCTTTCTTGAATCAATTGTTTTCTCTGGAGGCCATTCTTGACATAGTTTAGATCTGTAACTTGTAGAAAGGGAGGGGTTGTTAGAATGAGTTAGTTGTGCCCTCTGAATGCTATCCATCTGTGAGGGTGAATAGGTCCTTAGTACACCCTATGCTGAGCTCTCTGAACCAATTGTTCTATCTGAAGACCATTCTTTACATGTTCTTGACCTGTGACTGGTGGATAGGAGGTTGGTAGAAGTTGACCTCTGGTGCACATGAGGGGGCCTGTGAGTCACCCATGACCAGAGTCTTGTTGAGGACCTCAAAGATTTGCTGATTGAGGATCTGGTATTTGCTGATACGGTCCACATACCTCTTCACAGACTGAAAAAGAAATGGCAGAGAGTTTATGTACTTAAAAAGAAGGTACTATAAACAATGCGAGATTCCATGAAAAAGAAATGAAATGGTTCATGAAATAAGAAGAAAATAGACAACAGCTCCTGAGCTGATAATTTTTATTTTGCAAATATTGAACAAACTATTCTGATCATGTATAGGCCTACTGTACTGCAAGCAGTTTTCAGCTTAAATGTTAACAGGCTCTCCTACATATTATCTTAGTGCAATTAAAACTAGTTGCAAATGATGAAATATAAATGGGTAGATCTGTAATCTTGGCAAAGTTGTTTTTTATGGAAATACCCTAAATATTACCCCCCCCCCCCTTTCACTTCCCAAAGTTTCATAAACAACATAACTACCCACAATCGGAGCTTCACTTCTTGCTTTTGCTAAAATTAACCTTCAAAGAAACCTATATATGGCAAATGAGACCTCCATTGACTGGGGCATAGAGTTAAGACTTGAGTGAGGTACGAGGTTGACTCACGATGCCATTGATGTCTGCTAGCTTGCCATCCACCTCATTGACCCTCTGGATATGAGAGGCAAAGTCTAGGAGTTCATACTTCCTTGCTTGATTGAGGAGGGTCATGATGGTACATCCTGCCCAGTTCAGACCATCACCATACCCTTCCCTGCACGACAAAAGAAAATACAAAGTCAGGAGAATGAATGGCAAATTTCAAGTATATCATAAACTTTTCATGAAGGGAACTTCTCTTGGAGTAAGATAAGATGTCGTGTGGCTTTCAAATATCAAGAATGATGAACTATTAAAGATGGGAAATGAACGTTCCTTGTATAGTATTAAGTCAAACTAATTTAATATATCAAAAATATCATGAGAATCTACAAGGTGCTACAATAAATGCTCTGGTGTCTCTTGATGCACAGTCAATTCCTAATACTATCCAAATCACAACATTCCTAGAGTAAGCACCATATTTAATCTGAATCAAAAACCCGGACCTACCCTAAAAAATGACTATCCTAACCCTATCCCTATATCTTTGATGAAACATGTGTCACAGCAGCAATTACTACATCACCATCTATAAAGGAAAACCTTGTGCTTTAATACAGACACGTAGTATTCATGCCTGTTTTAGAATTTACTCTCTAGCCCAGTTTTGTTTTCTTCAACTCACATCCCCGCACTCATAGAAGAAAAGAAAAAAAATTCAGAACACAACAAAACAGAATAAAGCACAAAGAATTCTGTATACTAAAATGACATTTTATTTTAGATTACATTTGAATAAACTGGAATTAAACTAATCTAGAATAGATATGAATAAACAGGATAAAGTTAATGATATTGTGATAGATTATATCAGATTAAACTTGAATGAGATTGGATCAGATGAAGTTAGGTATGATTCAAATTGATAAAGTCAGTTTGGACTTCAATCTGCTCCCTAATTATTTCACAAACTACCAAACAGATTAAAACTCCAAATCCATGTACTTACTCTACGCTGGTGTTGTTTGGGTTGAGGGGCATACAGATGACGATCATGATGGCACTCCAGAGCCGATGGAACTCAAGGTTGCTCTCATCAACATGCATCACTCCATTCTCTGGTGGAGTCTCTCCCCGCCATACTGGGTCGTCAAGGAAAGTCCTGATGCGATTTAAGATCTCCTTCAAGATGATGTTACCGCAGGCGCCTCGCTCTCTCAGTAGAAGGTCATTCTCTTGGGCATTGCGTAGTTGCTGAGATGAAGGGAGGGAAGGAAAAAGAGATAAAGACCATTAATATTAGGGTACATGTTTCTGGTATACATGCGGATATGAGACACATACTAAACAGGGAGACATCTCACTATGCAAATCTTCTTATCATATTCACCAATGGTCAAACTACAAAGCAATACCGGTATGTAAATTTTCTATCAACCAAAATGCCTATACAAAGACATTTATTTAAAATATACATCATAAAAACAATGTGTAACGATGCAGCAAGTGCCTGCTATATCAAGATTAAAAACCTCAAAATAAGAATAGCAGTGAAGTATGTAATTGGCAGTTCACTTTGTTTCCAAAGAATAATTTACAAGTGTATGCACAATAGTGGCTTACCCACATTCTCATCAAACAGGACTCATATGATATTGACTACAATCTGAACAAAACATCACATTACCATGAATATAAGTCCATTAGGTAATATGACCAGGGTATTATTGAGTAGAACTAAACATTACCAGAAGAATGCGGACTGGGTTTATGTTGAAAAAATGAAGAAAAAATACATACAGAGTTCTTCTATGTCTACCGGTATACAGAATTTCTATTTCATCTATAATTTTGTTTAAACACCTTAATTAGAGGGCTTGGCCCATAGTACTAAAGATATACAGTTTGACCCGAAGTGAATCCTTCAGCTTGCTGCTGGTGCATAGTTTTGACGGTGTATATATACCTCTTTTGTGCCAAGTTTCTGCATGAGAGGACATAGGTGAAGGTGTGCATAATTCTGCTCCATTTGCTTGATCTTGGTCTCTAGCTTCTCCCCCTCTGCAAGGCAAAACATAGTCAATAATAAACATCATGCATCAAGCCTGAATCCGATGACCGGGGTAATAAAATGTGCTGCGCCTAGAAACAAAGTATTAGGCGCATTATAAATGTGAGCTATTATTATTATTATTATTATAGTGCATCATTCCACACAAGTCATCTTACTTACATAGTTGAATACTATTCATGCAATTGGACCGATTGTGAAAAACAAAATGTCTAGAAGCTATTGAGGTTGTTACTTCATTATGCTTTTATAAATATGTGTAAGTGTTGTTGTGTATTGTGAGGTTTTGAAATCACCAAACTGATAACTAATCGACCCTATCTTGCTGAAACTCACATGCAGTGAAAAGCAATGACACACATATATGGGTATATGGTCTAAAGTTTAAAACTATATCCACATATTTCTGGAATATGTGAGGAATTCCAGAAATACTTGCAAAGTAGGACTTGGGTAGGATGTTCATGAAAGGTAAGACCTAAATTTTAGAATATGACAAAGAATAGATTTAATGCAATCAGCTTTTAATAAAAGACACAATGTAAATGTAGTGCCTTGAGGGGCAGTCCATACATACTTGCACAGTAAGGCTTGGGCAGGATATTCATGAAAGGCGAGGCCTGGAACAAGTTCCAAGCTTCCTCCATGCTCAGGACCTGGTCTAGTAGATGAAAGATGATGACAGCATTGCCAACAGACTGGAAAGCAACCAGGGTCTGGGTCTTGAGGTCCGAGTACTGGACCACATCCTGGACGTGGGTGTAGTAGTAAACCACTAGACCTGGAATGGCAGAGAAGAAGTAATCATAATCATGAGCAACATTCCCCATTTCAGAACAAAGAATTTATGTCATTATAGGAGGCAACATAGCTCATTATTTAGTGTGAGAAGGTGATGATCATAATCATGATCATGAATGTGATAGTAATGACTGTTAATTATAAAGATGAGAAGGAGAAGGAGGAGGGGAATAATGAGGATGATGATAAAGGCAATGATAAGTACCAAGACAATCATGATGATAATGAAGATTGTGGTGGTGATTGTGATGATAATGATCAAAATCTTCAAGACCATGTAATTGGGATTATGATGCTGATGATGATAATGATTATGATGATTATGAAGATAAGGATGATGAGGATGAGGAGAAAGAAATTAATTCCTACCTTGAGTTCCATATTCTGTCTTGGGCATCTTACACTTGGCAGGCATAGCTTCTTGAAGGAGCACTTTGACGTAAGGTACACACAAGGTTTGGATCTATGCAACAAGGACAAAGAACACAAGTAATCGGTTTACTCAAGAATTCACTCATTTTCATATGCTTAATGCAGGGACCACTCATTTTCAATCGGCAATGGATTAACATTGGTTGTTTGGAGCCAGAAAGATATTTACTCAGAAACTTGAACACAGATTTAATGCACTTGTGACTTCAAACATACAGTATTTTGGTAGCAGTGATAAGCACTGGTTTTCTGAGACCGTTTCCTCACAATTATGTACATGTATCAACAAGCTTTTATTTTTTTTAATTTCTTATCAAAGTTACCACTACATTGTCAGAGATCAACAGTTAGAGCCATTCATGTTTTCATTATGCCCACCCATATACCAAATAAACATCCTAGCCATTCATACAAAGGGTGAAGAGACATGATTCAATCACAAGGTTCTAAACTGTCCTCACATCCAAGATGCATTCTGTATTCTACAGTCAGCTGTGAGCACCTCCTTCACCCTGGTATAACAAACACTGGCCGGTCAGTTTATTAGATGTATAGTAATTACATAATGAATTTACCAAAAAAACTAATAAATAAAAACTTCTGGAATGTCCATCATATGCTACTAGATGTCAAGAATATTTTCAAACAAAACTTGTGTCCAAGAATTATCAAAAACTGAATATACAAAAGTTTTGAAATGGAATCATGGTATTTCCATCATAGGTGGAAAATGGAGGGGCCGTAGCTTACAGTTCCTTTGACGATCTTGAGCAGTTCTTCCACCACGACATGAAGCTGTTGGTAACCCAGGAGACGAACCATGATGCGGATGTGTTCCATTCCCATGAAACCCTGGTAGAGACCAGCTATGTGCTGATACACTGCATTCAAGGTCTGGTAAGAGAAGAGAAGAGTAGAGTCATGAAAAGAGGATTAAAAATAGTCTGATAATCACATCACATCCTGTATAACCTATAACAGGGAGTGGGGGCACTGTGATCAGGGGTGATAATGAGCACTAAAAAAAAAATGGCATCTAACAACATACCCCCCTTTTGAGTAAGAAAAATTGGGAAATAATAGGGAAAAATAGAGAAAATGAGGGGAAAATCAGGAAAATCAGGATAAAATCGGGAAGAAAACAAAAATTTTAAAATCGGGTATTAAACAAAAAGAAGAAAATCAGGAAACCGATTTAAATTGGGTATTTATCAGGCCTGTGTGATTTAATGATGAAGGCTCTTGACTCTCATACAAGAGGTCATGGGTTCAATCCTGGCTTGGTGCTTACATCCTTGGACAAGGGGTTCTACAGATTGTTTGTTCCTCTTGATCCAGGTGAGGTGTATCGAATGGTTACCTGGCATTGCCAGGGTATTAATAATTATAGGGCCCTCACAAAGGACAGTTCTAATGCTCATGAGGCTTCCCTTGGTAAATAAGAATATCACGATTATGATTATCCCAAAATCATCATAGTCATTTGTTCATCAATTTTGCAAGTAATGAATAAGCCAAAGGTTTTAGATTTTAATATTTTTCACTGTTGAATGTGGCAAAGAATATATCTATCAGTATAAACTTTACATTCCATGTTTCTACTTCTATTGAGGAAGATAATTATCAGCAATTATTATCCCAAACATAGTAAGCAACATTCACATAAGAAACTCAATTCTTAGTGTAGATTATCGACTATAAAGCACTGTAAGCACAAACACATGTGTTTCAGAACTGGAGTATACATGTACCTTGTTTCCGAAGTAATAGGCAGGCTGTGCATTGGCTGGTTTGTCCTTGCTTGTCTCTTCCACAAACATGAGCTTGGTACGAACAAACCTGAACAAAGACAACAAGTAGAGACACTGATCAGCTTCCGTCTAGCTTTCAGGCCAGGGAACAATCAGCATCAAACATTATCTTTTACTTTCTTAATCAAAGTCTTTGTGAATTCTCAAAGATAAGCAGAGAAGGAAATGCTTTGGTCATGGATAACACTAAACTAAAGGTGCACTAACAAAAAAAAACAAATAGAAAGAAACATTTGATGGATGAGATCTAAAGTGTACCTTTGAGTTGTTCCATTGAAGCAGTACTTGGGTAGGATCTCACTGCTTAGGTCCAGGGCTAGAGTGAGAGCTATGGTCCCACATGGTCCTCCTACGTTACTGTCTGCTTCATCTACCAGTGACTGGAAGGAGGGTAGGGTCAGGTACTTGCCCATCATCATATGGGCTAACTGGTTGATTTGGAAGAGGCAGTCCAGTTCCTACAATAGAAGACAACAAATAAGACGATGAAAACCAAGACCACAAACGTCATCACCAACATCATCATAATATGGGCTACATCAGTGATTTGGGTTAGGCAGTCCAGTTCCTATATTGGAAAGAGGCAATTGAGAGGCAACCGATAGACAGTTCGGATGTTAGCTAGACCAAGTACTGGTCTGCATTATATGGGCAAAACTGGTTGATGAGGCAATTTATTTCCTAGTTCAAGGTCCATTTACATATCGTTATAAAACTGGTTAACAAGACAACTAGATTTGGTCAGAAAATAGGCACAACTTGGTGCCGACTCAGTAACAGAAATTAACATTTCATTTTTGATTGGTTCCCACACAATGACAATAAAATATATACATCATTAATTATTTCCTTCCAATAAAAATACAAAGTGAACAATGAGCAATGCAAGAGTACATTTAAATCAGTATACTTTACTTTAAATAACAGAAGATAAAAGAAACTAGATGGATCTTTGACTGCGCACAGTCGAAAATGATGCCTCCGCCATAAAGCGATTTTACAAATCAAAACAGAATCCATTAATAAGTTCCCAGAATATAATGATTACAAGATACTTTTCATATACATGTATGACCCTTTGATCTTTGACCTCATGACCCTACAATCTAATCAGTTCATTGGCTCTGCAAGATACATACATGACCCAAGTTTGGTGGTAATCCGATCATCGGTTCTAATGATAATGTGATCACAAGCTATTTTTGCATACATAATGAGCCCTGTGACCTTTGACCTTGTGACTCCAAAATCTAATCAGTTCATTGACTCTGCAGAAAACATACATGACCAAAGTATGGCGGAAATCCATCAATTGGTTCTTGATATAACGCGATTACATGAGCGGGACGTACGTTCATACGTGAGAACGGACGGACTACCCGAAAAAGATAATGCCTCCGAAAAGAGTTGAACTTACAATAAGACCTTCATTGATGCCATGACCTTCGAATCTAGAGATGGCCAATTTGAGGCTCTTAAGGATTGACTGGATAATTCTCTGGGACAGCAATCTGCTCATATCCACTGACCTACCCAGGATCTGAAAGACAAATGATAATCACAGTACAACACATCATTCATACAAAGCAATAAACAAATGACTTCAAAATAGTACTCTGGCACTGCCCAAAGAATGAGTGGGAAAAACACTGCATTCATTATATAATTAACTTTATGCACAGATGACGCAAATCCTATTTGTTTCATTAAATGAAAAGGGTTTGCATCGTTTCTGGGGGGAAAAGCATTAAAATACACTCTTCCAATTTAACATCCTATTCATTCCATTTTACTGAACTGCAATAAAGAGAAATCATAGATAATTCTCATGACTGGTTAAGGATAACAAAAATGTTGTCTCATCAATACCGTGTGCGTCAAAAAAAAGTTTACACCTAGAAATTGCTAATTATTTTAAAAATCATCTATGAACAGTGAATTAGTATACATCTTATGAAAGAGTGTTTTATCCCAAATCATTTGGTATCAATTTTGTGTAGTATGTGTTCACGCTTGAATGAACAGGAGGCATTGTTTGCGAGAGTGCAAAATTTGATTTGCGCCAAAGTGATGCCTACAACATGTATTATGTTGGGATTAGTGGAGTGAGAGAATGAATTGAATGTATCAAATGAAATGATATCAAGTGACTTTTTGCAGAAGCAAAGTCGCACACAAACACATGAATGCAAAAAATGTTCGTTGATATTTGATATTCGATAATTGTCACATGATTAATTTTGTTAGGGATGTTATTTGGATCTGCAAAGACCAAATTAATACCCAAATCCCAATGGTTTTATTCAAACATCACATCAGCAACTTTGGCGCTAGTCGATTTTTGCACTCTCGCAAACAATGCCTCCTGTTCATCCAAGCGTGAACACATACCACACAAAACTAATTTGAAATAAAACACTCTTTCATAAGATGTATAATAATTTACTGTTCATAGATGATTTTTAAAATAATTAGCAATTTTCTAGGTGTAAATTTGTTTGTTGACTCACACTGTATAGGGACCTACCTGTACGTGTTTTTGCCTGAGGATGCTGTCGTACTTGTTGGCCTTTTGGCATGGGATTTCAATGCCATGCTTCTTGCATTCCTTTCGGAACCTCCTGTCTAGTAGCATGCTGATTGAAAAAAGACACACATATACTCAAATCAGAGATCAAACTTAGATCATGGCACAAGATAAAATGAAATCGACTATTTCTTAGCACATTCTAATTTGACATCAAATTATCTATCAAGTAATATCAACATCGAGTGATATGGAGCGGCCTCACTTTCATAGGTTTAAAAAGACTACTAAAGCTAGTGCAATACTGTACAAATCAAATCATAAGTAATATTATTATTCTTGTTAAACATTAAGATGTTTTTACAGATATGCCAACCTTTACATTCAGCTTTCAGGGAGGATTCATTCAAAAATCAGGGAGGGTTTAATCAAATGCATAAAGCATAATAGGAATAATCTTTAAAAAACTCAGGGAGGCATTAAAATTTTAGTGAAGTGACATATCAAGTACAATAAAATAATTTAGGGAGCCTCCAATCAGGGAGCATTGGGATCTGCGTTATTACCTTCCAGCCAGCTCCTTGTAGTATGCAAAGATCATCTCAGCAAGCTTGTACACCAGCTGATCAAAGCACAGGTTCACCTGCAAAACAAATATACCAACATCTTGTAGACAAACTATCAATCCTTCTTGACATTGAATCTCATAATCCCTTTCCAATCTTGAAGAGATCAATGCAAGGCCACTCATGATAATTTGGAGATATTAGTAAATATGTAACTAACATGTCGAGTTGTTGGCTAAAACACTTATTTTCAACTGACCCTAGCCTGAAATATATAAGGCACCTTTGTCAATGAGTCAACTTATCTGTTGACATGAAAATGAGCATCATTTGATTCGTGGGCACCAGGAAATGAAGTAATCTTTGTGGCATCCCCCCCCCCTCCCCCTCCCCCACACACTGTGGTTGTACTACTTAAAGGGATAGTTGAGTTCTGTTTTCAGACCGCAAATGCCTTCAAAGTGCATGGTTATTGCTCTTATTCTTATCTATGACATTTCTAGTGCCCTTTTAGAACCTAAAATTGCTATGAAGGTAATTTTAGACCCCAAAATGTGTGAAATTTAGCCAATACGATCATACCAATTCAGGTCCACTTTCAAAAAAACATGGTGACCGTTAATTAATTATTTAATTAAAAATAACAATACATGAGCCGGCTAATTGTGGGTAATATAAGCAACACGAAAATGCCAACAAAAAAGCCAACATCGGCATTGACTGAAATACGACGTAAAAGGCGTTATTTCGTATTTTTCAATGTTTTTTTCAAATTGTTCAAAATATCTAATATTTGTGGTGGTACACAAGTATTAGAAATCATTATTTTTCAGCAGTCTCTGAACCGATTTTGATCAAACAAAGATGATTTTGTCATTTAAATATTATGTTCTTTCAAGTTTGACACTCAGTTTTACATTATCTCACACAAAAATTATTTTGTATAGTGCCCTCTGCAACAGAACTCAACTATCCCTTTAAGCATACATGTGAGAAGAGAGACTGTATCTCACCTCGGCCTCTATCTCGTCATAGAGATATTGTTTCTTGAAGATAGTCAGCGCATACTGTGCACTGTCATTGTACAGATCAAGAGGAAAGAACACATATCTGCAGAAAGGTAAGAAATAAATACATACCGGGTTAGTCAAATTGTAATCATGTCGCTTCGGGAGCAAGAGTTTACATATTACGGTACTCTCTGCTAGGTTGTACTGATCTCACATTCTCTTCCCCACAGTCACATGTAATATATATCTGTAAAGCGCTTTAGAGACATTGGTATTGGGTGCTATATAAAAGCTGAATATTATTTTGTTATATTATTATGAAACTGATACAAGGCGTATTTGCACATCACTAAGTAAACATCATTATAGCTTGAGATATTTTGCTCTTATTTTGTTTTTGCTTTTACTTTCACGTTATTGCCAATAATGAAAAGAAACATAAATGCCATGTAATGCTCCTAAGCAAAGAGTCAATATTATCACTATTATTACTATTTGTAATATCATATGACAGGTGAATACTGATTGTCTAATAATTGTATCTCACATGAATCAAAAATATTAAATGCATGGTGGAATTAAAATCACAAAGAGATTGATATTGACATAACATGAATTGATGTAGAACGACATATCACCAGTTTAGCGCCAGAAGGTCATTAACTCATTAGATAACACCCTTCAGGCCCCAAACAGATACCATTTTGCTCTTTCTTTCTCCCTACTAATTCAACTACTACAGACAATACCATACTTACTCCATGAGGGCAGGCTCCTTGGCCGTCAAGATCTCGTCCGTTAAGATCCATGGAATGGACATCTCAATGGGGAACTACAACAAATATACATTGAGAAACATTAGCCTTCTCAAATTAAATCCATTACTTGTATTCATAATTGACGCAGAAAACTATCTATAAACAACCTCTACACAATGAGGCCACCTCGTTGTGAGCCTCTGTCTTGAATGTACAAACAAAAGTATCATAAAGGTAATACAAAGTTTTGGTAAATTTTAAAAAATGGTTGGATAATGATTCTTTACAATTTTGATATATTTGGATGCCCCTGTTGATGTATTAAATGCACTAGAAATGTTAGCCCCTAAAACACTTCTGCTTTCGAGAAAAATTTAAAATAAACATTTACTGGTGCTCCCGGTAAATTTTGATGAATTTCAAATAGCTCCTAGGGCCATACAATGGTAGCTGCGACCATGAAAATCTTAGAATATGTAGGTGTGCTATATAATTTCCAAACGGGAATAGCTAATTGGTCGATTTTAGTCAAGATACATTGTTATATAGCTTAATTAATATCTTGACCTTGAGAGGGAGCTATACAACATAAAGTGTTTATTATTTACAATTTCATGACTTAAGAGTCGATTTCGACTGCGACAACGATCACTGGATATTGTAGGATCATATATGCTTCCAATATGTTCATTTGAACCAAATTCATGACCCCATATCAAAACTTTGTATTACCTTTAAGAAAAATTGTGTTGAAATTGACCCAATGGCATTTGTATGGACAGGAAAAAGGAAGTTTCTGGTAGACATCTCACTGTTTTAGGACATAAACCTATAACAGTGAATGTCTGGGTAATGAAATATAAATCAGATTTGATGGTCTGTGGCATAGTTGCCTAGAATAGCTGGAATAATTGTATGTGATCTGATATTTGTTCCTTAAACATTTACTGCAGGTTTTGTTTCGTCAAAGATAAAGGCTTGTTCAGATACGGCAGAGTAAACCAAAGCAGAAAAGCTTTCATGTAAATAAATGGCAACTGCACTCAACATGGGACTTGCACGTATTCACTGAGCTCTGCGTTATAAGGTATTACACTTAACATCATCATCATAAAAAATCGCTTTGGTTTTGCCACGTCATATCTGAACAAGTCTTAAAGGGTGAGATTGGGTTTCATATTAAGCTTGGGGTTAGTATTTGGTTAAAGGGATCCGGTAACTTTGTCTCAGATTCTGAAACAAAATCCTGGATTTAGCTCATGATGCAATGATAATTATAAACCTTTAGGTCAGTCAAGAACTCCATGACTTTTACAAGCTGATCGCCTGTCTGATTATTAAGAAATTTATGATTGGAAATCGAAACCAAATTTTGTGTTTGCCAAACGGTTTTCATAACACTACAGTCTATTGGGGAAAACGAGTATGGTAAAACCGGTTACTACCGCTTTTTTACTTTTTTAAGGCACTTCTTGATCATTTTGAAGCGCAATTTTTTTTTAGGGCTTCGATATTACACCATATCACAGACACTGGTAGCACGTAGGGCCGGGCATCTCAGATTTAACATTGTTAAACGATGCCTTTAAAGGTTGAAGTTCAATCTTTGGTTAGTGGAGGGAATTCTTGAGGAACAATTGTTGCAGAAGAAGAAGTCTAAGATTGTTATGTACCTGAATGTGGTTCCCCATAGTCATCTCTAGATAGAACTCCCTGTACCAGAGCTGGGACAGGTCACCACACTTTCGTATCGTAGCTGCAAATTCAAAAGATCAACTCAATGAGCTTCATTCTAATATCCTTTTCCCTACCAGATTCTAAGATAACCTTTAAATTCAAGGTTGGTCATTTAATCTAATATGCAAGTAAGTTATAATTCATCTTAGAATGTGAAACATATCACAGCTCAAGCAAAAAAGTGCAGTGATTGAGTTCAATGAATCATCCAAAAGGATAATTTATGTGAAACAAACTCCTATGGGACTTTAAATTGGTCATAAAATTTGATTTATTATTTTTTACATTTTTTTGTTTCAGTTTCTGGTCATGGTAATTAAAAATAAAAGCGTCTTTAAAGATGGTGAGTAGGTTGGGGATAGAATTTCTCAAATGTTAAATGTGATTAATGAAGGATAACATAGTGAGTGATTACTTTATTTTTGATCATCAATTATGAATTATAAATACAAATATAGCTAATAGTACTTTTCTGAAAAAATATATGGTGACAAAAAAATTACACTCTCAAATACATTACATAAGATACCAATAAACAAGCCATTTAGTTTTCCAACCTGGGAGGTTGATGAGGTGAAGATAGAAGAACGAGGACTTGAGGAACTCTTCAAAAGGCTCCATGGGTACAAGGTCTTGTAGTTCCTTCCGCAACGTCTTTTTACCGGTACCACCTTTGTCCGCCGTCACACACTCCAGCATGGTTCGTACCATGTAAAGCTAATGTGGAGAACATAAGAGGAGTCAGGATTTATAAAACTCATCACGCAAATTGAGAATCTTCAGACATTGGCATATCTCATTTTCTTTATCATTTACCACTAAACTTAGAGTGACACATACGACAGCGACCATATGTATAGAGAGGCCTTCTGTATATAGACTCCTTTTTATGTTTCCCTGAAAAGTGTTTCTCCTTGAAAATCTGTACAGACAACCCACATGATAAAGACTGCATATTTCATCTCCTCTGAACAGACTTTACACACAGTATTTCAGTATAATACAACTACTAAAAGAATAGAACATCATGTGGCAGCAAGGAAAGATTGTTTTTAAGTGTGAAGGGCACAGATGTTTCAAGAATACCTCAAAACTGCTGTAAAAAAAGGAGAAGAAATCTGCTACACTCTGCCTCAAACTAGGAAGGACAAACTACTAGGTGTGTACTGTACCTGAGTGGTGGAGGGTCCAATGCACTTCCTTGGGACCTTCTTGGTGGTGTAGCCAGTCTTAGGATCCTTCTCACCCTTCAAGACAGGGTCATCTCCAGGCTGCTGGCCCTCCAGCCAATCACAACAACTATCTCTCACTCCACGGATGATACTGCATGGGTCAAAGCAACAGCAGATACACAAAAATAATAATAACAACAATATCAACAGCAACAACAACAGCAACTCCACGGATGTTACTGGTTCAAAGCAAGGACAGATTTTGTTTACAATAACAACAATATCAACAACAACAACATCAGCAAAATCAAAAGCATCAACAACAGGGTAGCCTCATATGTATTAAAACATCATGTAGACCATGTTATATTCAGTTGACCAATCAAATACCTAGATTATTTCTATGTATTACATTATTGTAAGGCCTGAAATGTAACCCTCACAGAATCTCTTACCCTGACCCTGACTCTGACCTTAAAGGTAATACAAAGTTTTGGTATGGGGTCATGAATTTGGTTCAAAAGAACATATTGGAAGCATATATGATCCTACAATATCCAGTGATCGTTGTCGCAGTCAAAATCGACTCTTAAGTCATGAAATTGTAAATAATAAACACTTTATGTTGAATAGCTCCCTCTCTAGGTCAAGATATTCATTAAGCTATAAAACGATGTTCATTGACTAAAATCGACCGATTAGCTATTCCCGTTCGGAAATTATATTCCACAACTACATACTCTGAGATTTTCATGGTCGCAGCTAACATTGTACGGCTGTAGGAGCTATTTGAAATTTATCAAAATTTACCGGGAGCACCGGTAAATTTTATATTCATTTTTTCTTGAAAGCAGAAGTGTTTTAAGGGCTAAACTTTCTGGTGTTTTTAATACATTCTCAGGGGCATCCAAATATATCAAAATTGTAAAGAATCACTTTCCACCCATTTTTCAAAATTTCCTAAAACTTTGTAATATTTTTAACCCTAACCCTGACTCTGACCCTGACTCTGACCCTAACCCTGACACTGACTCTGACCCTAACCCTTAACCAATTCACTGTGCTGCTGCATGGTGGTGTATTCTTCAAGAAAGCCTGAACTTAAATATTGCCTCACCTCAAGATAAGTGTGCCTTTCTTCTTCTTGGTCCTCTTGACTGCTGCCCTCATGGGTTCCCTCAGGGTCAGCTGAACGAAGTCCTGGACCTCGCTGTAGATGCTCCGATGGATTGCTTCCTGGAAGAACGGTTCCATCTTGCTGATGATGGCCTGGAGACTCTTGATCATGGCAATGATCTCGATCAGGGCAAACTTCTCCTGCTGGTTGTAGTTGAAGCGGGTGGCCTTCTCATACTCCTCTGCCTTCTCCACCTCTGGCTTGTGGCTCGTGCTGGGGTGAAGGAGCTTCCAGGAGAACTGGAAACAAGACAAAGCAATCAACTCAAAATGGCATTCCGGCATTTCAGGTTTTTAAAATCAAGATTATTAGACAGTGTTCATTACATTTCATTTGCTAGCATCATTTAATAATCCTGAGTTTGCTTTATCATGTGTTCCTTAAAGAATGGAACTACCTAAAACTGTGACTATATCCCTCATGGAGAATGTCTTGTTCATGGATTGGTCAAGAGCACTTCATGTGACCACACATATTTCTACTAGACGAGTGAGATAATACTTGCTACTTTCCCAACTTCTTTGAGAAGATCACTGTTTGAGCAGCTAGCCATGGGAATAGTTTCGCAGGAATCAGCTGCTTATGCACAAAGCCAAGCTACCAACCCCAGCAATACACTAGGAGAAGCACACTTTGTAACATCACACCTGGTGCTTACAGGCCAATAATGAAGTCACCAATTCTTTTAAATATAAGCCTACTTTACTTTAGTCAATAAAACTAACTATTCAAAGTGAAGTATATAAAACAAATATAAACTTTAAAGGTATTACAAAGTTTTGGTATGGGTTAATGAATTTCGTTCAAATGAATATATGCGATCCTACAATATTCAGTGATCATTGTCGCAGTTAAAATCGAGTCTAAAGTGATAAAATTGTTGTATAGCTCCCTCTCAAGGTCTAGATATTAATTTAGCTATAAAACAAAGTTTCTTGACTAAATTCAACCGATTGGCTATTCCCGTTTGTAAAATTATATATATCACAACTAAAGATTCTGAGAAATTCATGGTCGTAGCTACCATTGTACGGCCGTAGGCGCTATTTTAAATTTATCAGAATATACCGGGAGCACCGGTAAATTTGTATATTCAATTTTTCTCTAAAGCAGAAGTGTTTTAGAGGGTAAATTTTCTAGTGCTTATAATACTTCCACAGGGGCATCCAAATATATCAAAATTGTAAAGAATCACTATCAACCCAATTTTCAAAATTTCCCAAAACTTTGTATTACCCTTAACTTGAGTTACAGGCTAAATCTATGGGATCTGAGCCACGTTGAAGCACTATCCCAACCATCTTAAGCACATAGATCTAACTAGAGTCTCTGAAGACAGGGTATATCTATCTACTGTACTTGTAAATCTCACCATTTCAGTGACTAGTGCAGTGAGTTTGGAGAGTAATCTTAAGCCTTTGAGTGCCAGCTCATAGATGGCCTTGTTCTCTGCATCACTCCTCTTTACTGGCTGGTTGTTGTTCTGGGCCTGCATCAACAAACAACAAAGAAGAACGTTAAGTCAGAGCAGGATTAAACCAAAAATGTAGTATTTAAGCTTGTTTTCTATTTAAAGTCCTTAAAAACATGATGAATATGGAGTGTGAATCAGCCACAAATTTAACTTCTATCGATACTATTTCTATTGTGTTCTGTATTCTTGATAATTGTGTTCTAATAACACATTACTTCAATTGGCTGCATTAGTATTCAATTACAATGTTTTGATTCTTGAAATGTGATATAAGACATCTTGCAATTAAATAAATGGGACAATTTAAAGTGCCTTAATTATTATCTGATAATGGAATTCATTTGAAGTACCAGTAGCAGGAAAAGGAAATGGTAATTAAGCTTGTACATACAGTTCATATTATTTAAGAGGTGGAAAGAGAAATATAGCAGAGAAGAAAGTAAACAATTTGTGCAAATACTTCTACAAATCGGTCATAGATTTCATTGAATAGTCAGAGAGCTATGTATGTATATCACCTAAAGCCATAATGAGAGCCTACTGGCCCTACCCCAATCAGGGCTGAATTATAGGAATGCAGGCAGACTGATAGTAACAATTTTTTGGAAAGAAAACAGATGTTTAAAACTGAACTGCAGCCAACCGATTTATTGTTACATTTAAAAACTCAAATTAATTTGCAAATCATAAAAACTAATTGGAAGGGTCTACATGTATGTTCCTGAAATGCACTAAAAACAAACTATCAATATTCTTCCTCATGGTGAATCAATATGGTAGACCAAAGATTTATGTAATGTTATATAAATGCGATGTATATGAAATGCTGGTAAAAAAGAAATACATATTAAGCAAGATTTTGAAGGGAAGCAAATGAAAAAGGAATGATTCTGGCAGGGCACTACTTTATATATTCATGGCATAACAATCTTCAAGGGATGATTTCATCTTCCATGTGTAGTAGAAGATCTCATTCATGGACATCATCATGTCTTTTGCCCCGGCCAACCTCATGGAATGACCGTGCAGACAAATCTTCAACTCACCTCAATGACCTTCCATTGTGGATGCATCTTGTTATACTTGACCAGCTGAGCGAGGTACTTAGTATGCTGGTCCCTGAGGGCATCCTGCTGTCTGAGGATGTTAAACTGTGACCCTGTCGCTGTGATGTTCTCGCTCTTCCAGAAGGACTGATGGGTCTCGTAGTTGGCACATTTCTTGATGTAAGACAGGACTGAGATCTGGAGATCTCCATAGAGTGGTACCACCTCCAGTTGCTATAGGAATCAGATTGTTAAATTTAGTTTTGGTTTATTGTAACTAAAGCTGCTTTGAAAGTAATCTTGAGTTCTGGAAATTATAGAAACTATATTCTCACAGAAGTGAACAAGACGGACACTTAAGATTCAAAACTATAATATTTAAAGTCTGCGTAATGAACAAACATGCACACAACCAATTTCTAACTTCAACTCTGGACCAAACATTCCCTAACATTCCACATTTCTTGATGTAAGACAGGACTGAGATCTGGAGATCTCCATAGAGTGGTACCACCTCCAGTTGCTAGGAATCAGATTGTTAAATTTAGTTTTGGTTTATTGTAACTAAAGCTGCTTTGAAAGTAATCTTGAGTTCTGGAAATTATAGAAACTATATTCTCACAGAAGTGAACAAGACGGACACTTAAGATTCAAAACTATAATATTTAAAGTCTGCGTAATGAACAAACATGCACACAACCAATTTCTAACTTCAACTCTGGACCAAACATTCCCTAACCCTAAACCTAACCTACAACCCAATGGCAACCCTAACCTAAACCCTACATCTATGACAAACTAATGTTCTAAGTAAATGTCGGCTCATCGATGGTAGAGGAGGGGTGAACAAACCTTGAAGATCTTGTCAATCTTGGAGAGACTGATTCTGCTCTTCTGGTCCATCTTATAGATGCTGTTGGTATCATTGTCCATCAGGAACAGACCTATCCCCATCACCTGCAACAACAAAGTTTCATACATTTGAAATAAAATTTTAGATAAATCTCCTTGAATATCAACTGCTTTTTCACATATGCACGCAAAACACACAATCGTTCCCTCAGGTCTTGAAAAATTAAAGCTTTAGTTGGTGTTGAAATAACTTATGGAATTGGTTTAATCACTTCATGTCTGAAACATTGAGGAAAGTACTACATGACATTATGAAGATTTCAGATTTGGAGTAGAATTCATTTTTTCTCACTTTTACAATAAGCCTCTTCTAATTCCTATGTTTTCTCCTATTCATCGGATCTTCACCTAAAGAGAAATCATCAGGCTTGGTGTCCAGACTTATCAGGCTCGGTGTCGAGACATTTCTACACTCTGCATTTGTATATATCACTATTGCTTGCTTGCTTTGTCTGCTCAAGACATTTGGGGTCAAGGCTACTTATTTCTACATGTATCTCAGATTAAACAACAATTTTTAGAATTTTTACAATCATTCTTCTATTCTCAGTGGCCAAAAAGTGTCCAAGACAATCTTACCTTGACAAGCAGATGGTTCTTCGCAGGTAAGACATACTGCTGATTCTCAAAGAGACAAACCTTACCTTTACAAGCAGATGCTTCTCTGCAGGCAAGACATACTGCTGATTCTCAAAGAGACAAACCTTACCTTGACAAGCAGATGCTTCTCTGCAGGCAACACATACTGCTGATTCTCAAAGAGACAAACCTTACCTTGACAAGCAGATGCTTCTCTGCAGGCAAGACATACTGCTCATTCTCAAAGAGACAAACCTTACCTTGACAAGCAGATGCTTCTCTGCAGGCAAGACATACTGCTGATTCTCAAAGAGACAAACCTTACCTTGACAAGCAGATGCTTCTCTGCAGGCAAGACATACTGCTGATTCTCAAAGAGACAAACCTTACCTTGACAAGTAGATGCTTCTCTGCAGGCAAGACATACTGCTGATTCTCAAAGAGCTTGACGCAGAGATTAACGACGTCTGCAATCATCTCCTCATAACCTTCAATCTTGAGCAGAGTAGCCTTGAGGGTGTTAGTGATGGTCTGATTGGTGGCCAAGAACATGGTCATCTTCTGCGACTCCTGGACTGCAGCCATGTCGATCGCCGACCTCAAGAAGTTGGCATCCCTAGAACAATGAAAAATTTGATGGGTTAGCTACAGCCCCCGAGCCACACGGCCTCCTACATCAATAACCCATGAGGTCCATGAGACTGATACCCCACAGGATTGACATGACTGTCTTGCAGGCCTTCTGACAATTTCTTTTGAAGGTTCACGAGACTACCATTGTCAGTCTCATAGACTGTTGTTCTACTGGGATGTCCTGGATGGATTTACTGAATTCAACAAATTTGCCTTAAAAATTTGATTCATGGGGCTGTAAGGTTGAAAAATCAATTATTGTTTCACCAATTTATCATTTTATTATATAGTATAAAAATACGATAAACTAATTCTATATGGAGAGAAAGATGAACATTTAGCCAAAAAAAAGAGAAGATATATCAGATTGTTGGTCATGTATACATCATATGTTGTATAATTACAAACTACATTTGAAAATCAAATAAGATAATATGGAGGATTTCCTGTTCATAATGCTTTTAATAGAGATTTGTTTTTTTTGCAATTCATTGTGCATCCTAGTAGATTGAAAGAATGTGTAATCGAACATACCGCACTATGAATAAATGCAACCAGAATAAGAAATATATGAGCTTTGTATTTGTTTCCATCCCAAGTCTGAGGTGTTTTGGCAAATGAATAACATGACACATTGTTCTTCTTTAACAATTTTCTTCTGAACTTTCTTAAACTATGACTGGCACAATCTGATGTAAATCTTTCTGGTCAAGTTTATCACATTTGAAATACAATGCAGTTCAAGTTGAACCATTACACTGCCACAAGCCATTCAAATTGCCCATATTTTTAAACGTGGACAATTTTTTGGGGTATTTCTCATTGAAAATCAGAGAGGGTTCACAAATTGAGAAATTAGATTTCAGAGAACAATTGCATCATGACTCTTATCACCAAAATTTATTTGTGAAACTGTAGTCCCACCTATTGTAAGCTGAGTTGTCATTCCTAACACTGGCTTTGCTATCCTTCAAGGCATCCAGGACAGCAAACATGTTCATGAGCCGACCTAAGGTCAGGAGGTACGACTCAGACACAAAGTCATTTCTCCTCTCGACGTGACATAAACGCTTGAAGTCTTGACTGAACTCGTTAATTGCTCTCTCCTACAAGAAAATGGTTAGACAAACAACAATGTTATTTATAACCATTCATTTACTATTAGAAAGCATTGATAGACGCAAAGGGGTTGACTGAACTTGATAATTGCTCTCTCCTACAAGAAAATGTTTAGAGAAACAACAATGTTATAATCATTCATTCACTCTTAAAATCCATTGATAGATGTAAAGGGACTGCCAAGAAGTGTGACAAATGGGAATGTTGTGCTGTTTCTTTCAGTGAAGACATTATCTCTTCAAGTCTTTACAGAACTTGTTAATAGCTACCTCCTACAGGAAATATTAAGTGAGACAATGTTGATATACTTGATAAACATTCATACACAAATGGCTTGATAGGGAATGGTCAGAAAAAATAATTACAAGGAAATGTAATTATACATGTACCGGTACATGTATGTTACTCTTTGGTTAATTTCAATATAATCTCTTTAAGTCTTCAGAGAACTTTCTAATAGCCCTTTCCTACAAAGAAATGTTTATAGAGGCAAATGTATTCTTTCAATCTCATGATGCATGTATGTATTAATGGTATTAAAGGGAACATTCAAAGATTAGAAATACATGGAAAGTGTTATTATACTGTCCTTTGTCACCTTAGAAGTGAAATTATCACTAAGTATTCACAGAATTCATTATTTTCTCTCTCCTACAAGAAAATGTTTGGAGACACAATGCTCAGTGTTATGTATACAAGTTGTTATTAAATGGGAATATTTTGTTGTTTCTGTCAGTGATGACATACATGTAAATAGTGTTTATTAACTGTATGGACCCGGCCCTCTTGGGTATGAGAGTACAACAAAAAGAAAACATATTTACAAGTACACCTGTATAGGTCCATTGTATAAAAAAAAATTAAAAACATTACAAGACTAGTCATTCTGGCATCAGTAATATATTATGTTCATTAACCCCAAATCTGCAACCTACTGTACATGTGCATGTATACTGCTATTAATCACTGTAAGGTATGCAATATTTTACTCATGTTATGTTTACAAACTCTAATAATACTTTTATTATTCTCCTATTTATACAAACTGAACGTTAACAAATGGGGTATTCATTCATATACAGTATGTAGGCCTATACACTCTCTAATTTCAAACTTTAATAAAAATGGACATTTGTGCATTGCATTCATCAAAATCTCTATTATCACCCTGCTAGAGGATGTCACACGTCACTTTAGCGCTATAGTTTTGGGGTATTCCATTACACAGATCGCCCCTTTATTTCCTGATGTCCGTCAACCCTTATTTCCTATTGCTGGGCCTTGCCAGGATGTTGGGCTGTATTTGTGTGTATTTTGGCTCTCGTGCATGGGAGTTAATTTGAGCTGCAAAAGGAGGTAAATCCAATAGTTCAAGTTCAAGTTCATTTAATTCAAAACCACACAAAACATAATATAATCTTGTGACAGAGGCTACATATCAAATACGTACATGTCTTTTTGACATGACATGTACGTCCCAAAGCCTACAACTTCATGTAAGATCATGCATTAGCCCGTCAAACAACCTCATTCTGATTTCTACTTATAATATAAAGATATTATGTTCCAGGAAATTCTTTGAATGTTTGCCCTTCAGACCATATTCATCAATACAAGTAAATGTATCTTCATTCACACTTACAAAATCAACTGTATGAACTAATACAGTACCGGTATAGTGTCTATTTGGAGACTGAAGATCATTATTAAACTTTGTATGAAAGTGTATGACTTAATGGCCTTCTTGCTTTAAATAAGCAGGTATGGCCAGCAAAGACTGGTCATTAAATATATCCTGAAACAGTGTATAACGACAAGTCAAATACAATAGACAATGGCCAATATTGATAATAAAGATTTAATATTGGATACGATTTTGAATGAATGGGAGATACGACCTTTTAGAATCGCGATTCTCATGTAATTTGAAAAGTGCTAAGTACTGTAAGCAAATCCTGAAATTTTTAACTCCCAGGAATCCCAAATTTCAATGTAGACATACACACAACACATCTGTAGAGGGATCTATTACAGGGTGAAAATCTCGGTTACAGCATGAAAATGTTTATCAGGTACAATTCACATAATATTGTTGTTCAGAGCTATAGAAGCGCATTAGCATTAATCTAACACTGATTTAATGCCCTTCTGCCTTTCAAAAGATACATGTAGGAATCAACAAATCAACTACTACCCATATCTACATAGACATGCATAGATGTAGGACTACTTGTCTGAGCACTGCATAAAACTTGGAAATAAATGATGTCTTCTGTGACTGCAATGCTTGAAATGGAACATATCTTATTTATGTACAAATATTCATGTACCAAAAGAGCTGGGATAAGTGGGATAATGTTTGTACATAAAGGATGGGTGAAATCCAAATGATATACAATTATTAAATCTGAATACCTTCATGTCTGAAAGTTAGTTCCAATGTCTGAGCTACATGTACGGTACACTTGTGCCAATGATTACAAATGCATTACTAAGTAAAGACAGCTATATTTCTTAATATACATAAAGGCATTAATAATCAAAATCATATTTTTGCCCTATTAAATGACCAATCGAAAGGAAAGGGAAGGAAATGTAATATCAAGGGGGTTGTTACTTGAGGAAGTCAAATGAAAATAAATTCAACCAAACACGTCATTTTCTTGAACTCTTTGATACAACAATTAATTGCAAGCCTTATGAACTTTGTACCCTGCTTTAACCATGGACCCTATGCTTTTACTATCAACAGCACGTGTCGTGATTCTTTCTTTCCAATCAATATTTACCCAGTCCGTTGGGTATAGTGAATATCAATTATGCGGGAGACTGTACAGTTCGTGTTTGGATGAGGAAGTAGCAATATCAGAGAGAAATTGATTTTATTACATTGGAGATTTTTTTTAAAGAGAAAGGTAGGAATTACATTGTATGAAAGAGAGGAAATACCTTTATTACAATAATGATAACATTTCATAATTTTGGATAGGCGAAATGAAAATACAGATGTTTTGTTTCACTATTAGAAATTCGAAAGAAAAATGGGTATCCTACAAAAATGTATAAATAAACCTCCCATTACAAAATATTAACACCCAACAATGCCAATATTTATACCTGCATTTTTTTCAACGAAACTGCTTGCTTTTAATGTCAAGGCTTCCAAATAAAGAATTCATGATATTTGAGATAACAATAATACAAGTGTCAAATTACATGTACAAACAACTGAATTAGTTTCGGTACACAAACTGATTCAGTTAGTATCATAACAATCACAACTTGCTCAATAATAATGTACACTCTGCAAATTTGTGATTTTAGTCACATACATGTCACTTATGCAGGCGTCACTCTGTGGCCTGGACCCCCCCTCCTCAGGTCATCACCTTTCTTCACCTGAGCCAATTATTTGTAACCTCAGGGTTTCACCATCACTTCATGTGCTTTACAAAAAACAAAGGCAAAGCATCACTCTTATCAGCAAATGTGTTAGTCCAGGCTTCACCCTTTGAATTATTTGCATAGGTGATGCTTCACTTTTGTCAGTTTTACATAGGTGAGGCTTCACTTGTGTCAGTTTTCCATAGGTGAGGCTTCACTTTTGTAAGTTTTCGGCCGGTCTGAAGCTTCACCACTGTTTCACCATACTGGCCATTTGCATAGTTCAAGCTTCACCACTGTTTCACCATATTGGCCATTACATATTTCAAGCTTCACGTTTTGAAATCAAGCTCCACCAATGTTTACTTATAATAGTAGACCATGACTGCAATGGTCTATAGTCATGATAGTAATTCCATACTGCTCAATAAGTACCAAGTCAACCAGTCAATCTCGCGAAAATATAGGCTAAGTTTTATGCACAGATTTCGTTAATAATCAATCGTAAAACAGGGTCGGAGTAGTACCGTCTCAAAATGATCGGAAAACTCTGAACTTTCTATTTTTTTTCAACTCACCTCGCAAAAACTTGGGGCCAAAACTTGGCACGATCTGCGCTGCGCATGCTGGGTACAATACCGACAGCTCGTAGGCTACTAGTCTCGTTTCCAGACTTGAGGCTGGCCTTTCAGGCACGTATACTGCGAATACTCACGCAACTAGTTATGTGTAGGAGACTAGTAGACTACTCGAAAACGATCTCGTGAAATCTCGAAATCAGTTTCGCTGGAGAAAAGTTCGGTGACCTCAGGACGATCACTCTGCGAGTGCATGAGTGACCGGAATAAAAATTAAATAGTTGTTTTGAAACGCACGATTTCGACATGATTTCGACATATTTTCGACGCGACCGGTAGTGGCTTCGATGTCACATCACCTGAACAAACAAGGCGACCGATTGGATTCGATGTCACATCACCAGAAAAAACAAATTACTCGTCAAAGCTTCACACATTTCATCAATTTGTATAGTAAAGCTTCACCCAATGAAGAAAAACGAACGTTAGGACTTCACTACAACAACAAATAGGTCAGGGTCAGGCTTAGGCGTCGAGTCGACGTCGATATTTGGCGACCTCTGAGGAGGGTGGGTCCAGGCCACAGAGTGACCCTTGCATTAACACTGAGATAATACCCTTCTGGCAATAAAGGGATTGTATTTTACCAAAATAATTTGACATTTACAATGTACATGCACGTACATGTAGCCTAGTTACATGCATGTGCAGACATGGTGTATTTGCTTTTCTTATCATTATTTATTCAGGTGATACAAATAATATTTAGAGTAGTTCCCACATGAACCCCTTTGTTAATCAAGAAAACTTGTTTCAATTTCATACACAATTTATTGCAGTATGTTTAAGTGGACTGCATGAGTGTTTAATTTTTTTTTTTAAGGGGAACTTTACTTTGAAAAATTCAGGTACCGTAAATATCCTACATGTACATTGGAGGGGGATAGGAAGATGGGACACTTCCCCAGAAAACCATTATCAGATTGGATCTGTTTACCTGAAAATGCATGAAGGCACTGAGCTTGGCGATCTCTGGTTTCATGATCTCAACGAAGGTTTCTTTGATTTCTCGTCTGTTCTCCTGAAGATTTGATTTGATCTAGAAGAAATAAATCATGAAATCATATTTGTGTGAATAACTTGAATCCAGCACATCAATGATGACTACAATAATGATACATGCACTAAGCACTGCAATCATGATAACGAACATTAAGTGTATTAAGTGTTATTAAGAGTACATATTTCTATCATCTGAATGGCAGGTCTATGGGGGTCAACAGGGCACATGCATTCCCCCGGCAAAGTGGTAAACCCAATGGCACGAATTCACAAAGGTAGTATAAATTTAACCCATGGTTTAAACCCTCATTATATACCCAATTACCCATGGTCTAAAATTTGCGCAAAAATAAGCGGGACACAGTCAGATGCCCAATATTAGATGCGCGCAAGGAATGGTACGCTTATTTTGCGCTAATTTTTAAACCATGGGTTATGTACATGTAAATGAGGGTTTAAACTATGGGTTTAGTTAAACCTCCTTTGTGAATTCAGACCTACCGGGTATCTGATTAGTATGCTCCCAAAAGTGATTTTGTGTGCAACCCTCCTCCCTTCCACAAGCAAACACTTTTGGCCAAAAAGGCACCTTAATTTTAATAATTGTTTTAATTGTCATAGATTTTGAACTTGTGCACCCCCCCCCCCCCCCCCCATCAACAAAAATACATCCTGGAATTGCCACTGCTTCTTTATCACTGTCATGATTTTCACTGTTAATGAAATCATGACTGTTATCAGGTATGAGGTGATAATTATCCAAGATGATGGTATAACAATAGATGTCCATGTGTATGTATGGGATATAATTTGGTCTCATATTTTTATACTTTCCTTGTAACCACATGACATGATATAAATATCAAAAGTTACATTGTATAAGAAGCTGTATACAGTATATAATATGTATTTACATGTAGAAATTTATTATCTAAAAAGGAAACATTAACTAAAAAGCAGTACTGTTCACTTTATTATAGCAAAAACTTAAATGTCAAGGGCAATTTTTTTTTCTCACTTAACCTTCACATTTCACCAGAAGAAAACAAAAAACTATATGGCATAATTTTTTTTCTTCATCAATTATTATGTAGTGAGTGTTGAAACTTTGAACATAAATGTACATGTACTTTGACCAGAATCGCTTTCACCATGTTACTGCAAATGGCTGACACAACCTTTAAGTAGGCTGAAAATGTTTCAAATATCTCTTATTTTCCCTTCTAGCCTCCACACAGGATATCATGAAACACATTGGATCAGGATGACTATGTTTCTTTTCAATCTATTTTGATAACCATGAGGAAATAATAAGGAAACCCTGTTGAATGATTTCAAGGTTTATAACAAAGGAAGGGAAACATAATAATGTCTAGGAGGAAATTGTAGGGATTAATGTGATTCTATCCCTGAACTAAAGCCATTTAAAAAGAACATGCATTGGTTGAATAATCATACACATCGTCCCTATTTTCACGAAGTGACGGTAGTGAGGAAAATCGTAACACAAAGTGAATGCAATTTTTTTTCACTACCGTCACTTCGTGAAAACAGCGACGACATGTCTAGTACATCATGTTACACCCCTTCTCACAAACTAAACTCCATTTATTTTCTATTTCAAAGTGTATATCTTGAAAGTCCACCGACACCTTCCTCTTCCTTCTCATCTTCTTATTTCCACCTTCCTTACATTCTTATCATAGTGTTTCTTCTCTACATGTATTCTCCTGCCAGTGGGCCCCTATTACATCTGTTTGGAGCCAGAAGGGTCTTAACCACCCTCTGGCTTCAAACATACAAAAGACAGTCCATCCTTTACTAATGATTCAACTTTGCCACAAACAAATAAATTTTGGCCCTAATAATTAAAAAGGATATTGAATTTCAATGCAAAATCCAATTTTATCATAAATTACATAAAATTATTAAATCAGGCAGTTGCCAGTTAGTAATTTCCAATTCATTTTTTTCTAAGCCAAGCTCTAGAGCAGATAGAGAAAGACTTCATTTCACTTCTACTTGAATTGCTAGAGGAGCACGGTTGATTTAATCTCCTACAAAAAGGCCCAAGAAACCTGTGCCTGCCAAAATCTGCAGTGTATGAGATAAAAAATCTGCTTAACAATGAATAAAACTTAAATGGGATATCCTAATCTATTTTCATTTAATGCAATTTTTTTTTTGATAATCATCTGGGTATTTAAAGACATTGATTTCTAGTTGAAGTCTTGAAGACACCCTACATGTACATTGTTATCTTAAATCCAAAACGTTTAATGAACAGCCTTTTTAATTTTTAATTACGACACCCAATTTTAAAATCCTTGATTTATAAAAGTCTGTTGGTATTGATACACCTAAAGCTGATGGCTTCTGGAAGTACAGTTTTCAGTTTGAATTTTTCTTTTTAAAAATAGGACAACTCAAAGCAAATAAGGCTGAGTAAACCAATGCCTTGATTCACTGGCAGTCAATATGAACTTGAATGACTAATTAAACACATCAACATGACTGCCATGTGCTGGAGATACATGCAAACTCAAGGCTCATAGTTCACACTCTATACAAGTTGATTAGTGATGTATTAATTGTGAAGACAGGCAAATCATCTATGAGTCATGCTGATGTCTTGTTAGATAAATCTTGATTCTATAATGAGCTATTTCTTAGTATGTCTCCTGTGTCTGCTATATCATGATTTGAAATTCACATGAAATGAACGATCAATACACATTCTAAAACATACTGGAATGTAAAAATGCCCAATTAGCCCAATTATGTATTTACTCTTGCTTAATAATGAATCAATAAAGGAGGGGTGCATCACAAGATGGCAATCATAACAGCATTATGCATCACAAAATTGTGGCAGTTTATAACTAAGGCAAATGTCCTGCCCATTATGATCACCTATTACTAAAAATACAATGTAGTACAAAAAAAAAATAACGTTTTTTTTTTAAAACAAGGAAGATATACATGTATGGATACCCCTATCCCTAGATTTGAGGAGAGATCTTCAGAGAGTTATGATTCCATTCAACTGCTCATGATTAGTCAAAATCATCAAAACAGCAACATTAGTATTTAAGACATGTTTACAGCAAAGTTAGTTTACATTCCAAAAATAACTCCCCAGCCCAATTCTAGCAAAGTGCACCGAAATGCACACAGTTTACACTACACAATCAGCTGGCCTCTCTATAACTCCTATAATAAGCATGGATCACTAACCATGAGTTGAAAGAGACAAACAATGACAAATGGTAGCGGAGGAATGGCTTTAGAAAACTGTGGTCGAGCTATAGACTTTAAATAGTCAGATTACGAGAGAACAAGTTTTTTACTTTGCCCTTTAAACTGTGGATTACCTATTGAGGCTATTGACTGTAACGATTGACAAAATATCAGGGCAAATGTTTTTAGTTCGGCAGTAACAACTTTTCAGCGAGCTCAGCCCACGCCCACTTTATTTACATTTCCACATCCATGCATATAATACTTTATTAGTGGCAATGGTTCACAATACAGTATCATTCTAATGTATAGACTGTTTGTACACATCTATATATAGTCATCTACTGGTTTCTTCATAGTAATTACATGGAACACTGGAATACATAAAATAGGGACAATTAAGGGCAGTTTTGTTGTTTTCTTTTATAAGCCTCATCTTTTTGACCAGCAGGCCTTATAATGTAGTTTTATGTGGACCTCTTTTATCACAAATTAATTCCTGAATAATATAACAAATTGTCTGTTTACCGCCAGAAGGGCATTAATTGATATCATTTAAACAGATATCTGGCTCTGAACAGAGGAAAGAAGAAATAACAATGTTCAGCATCATTCCTAGCCTTGTGGGAAAAGATCACCTTATAAACATGTGTCCCTAGATTCATCCTGTTTCTTAAAACATCCACTTGTTTACAATGTACCTCATTCTAAAACATATTAATAAACAATGCCTCTACTTTCACAAACTTGTTACAATTTTAAACAGTACCCTAAATACTTTGTTGAGAGGAATCGAGAGAGTACCAAAGAAAGTCAATACATGTCGTTATATTATTTGACTGACATTACAATAAACTTGTCTTAAGGTAAGTTTCAGTTTCAGAAGCACAGGCACTTCTGACTTTAAAAGCAAGGGGGTAATTTGATCTCATTAGTATTCATTATTCTCACCCACAAAAGGCTTCCATCTTCGTTTCTAAGTTCACCATATACCTCAGCATTGTAATTACCATGCATACTTTAGCCATGGAAGCATCATATTATTATTGTATAAAGTGTGTGCATTGTACAAAATACATTACTAGGTACAATGTGGTAAGTCAAGAGCCATAATAGGGGTGTAAATTGTATGAACTCCTTATCGTTGAAGTACATTCATCTATTTTAATCTACACATATAATTCAGAAAGATTTCAAAAAAAAAATCAAACTCAGTTATTACATGAAGAGACTGGCTACATTTTGTAAGTATGCATTTTAGGACACTTTTGTTCAAAATGCATGTAATGTAAAAATCACTTGCATTTATAGTTAAAAAAAGAACTGTTATATAAGATTTACTCTTAAATGACATTACATTTCTACACAATATTTGATAATCTTTATGAAACTCAAATCATCTACATGTATTGTTTGTAATGTGGTATTTGCAGTACATGCCATAGGTATTCTAAAAGCATACATGTACCTAGAGTTCAAATGGCATTATAATATAAGGTGCATTCACACTGCAATCAAAAACTGTCATTTTTTTCTCACATTCCATAGTTTTGTCAGATGTTGCTAGGCAACCGACCATAAAAACAAAGAGGAAACCCAAATCGAAAAACCCACCTCTGGAGTGTGGTCTTTTTGAGACACTGGCTGTAACTCCACCGGTTTTTGCAGTGTATTAAAAAGCTCGAGCTCAAGACACCAGTGAACTATTCCAGTTTTTGGTCACGTGACACAAACAAAAACAGAATATGCAAACACCAATGGTTTAATGGGATTTTCCAACAGTCTAAATGGAAGTTTTTTTTAAATAACAATGGTTTGAAGAAAAAAAATATCAGTAATGTAAATGGGCTTGTTGTTAATAACAATGCTTGTTTAGGGGTCGTTATCTGCCTATGGCATGATTGCCCTCCTACACCAAACTTCCTCTATTAAACTTTAAAGACCATCACAGCCTAGTTACACTCAGGAATTTGACATACCCTGTTCATGACCAGACATGGCTCATAACAACCATCAAGACCTAATTGTGACAACAGTGCAAATTGTGACTATGGTATAATTTCCAGAATACATTGATAGCTTTTAGTATAATGAATACCACAACTTGTATGACTTCTACTTGAGTAACTTACACGTACAATGATATACTCCTAAAGGCTAAACAAACATTTTTAAAAATGAAAAAGTTCACAGATTATTTTTAACCTTTCCCAGGTCTCAACCTTCTCCTAGCCCTTTCCTTGCAAACTTGGGAGTAACAAATTCAACTGAAGTAAACACATTTATCAGCAAAGAAAACATAAAGGAATATAATAACTGTTCAGGCTAAGAACATAGGACCAATTTATCAATCTTTTCTATTAATAAATGACAATAAATTATTGTTATTACAAATCACAAAACGGCATTAAGACTCAATGTTCCAGAAAATTGGAATGGGTGTTTGTCAGTATGGGTGAATTTGAAAACTCATAACACAGCTGGGTAAACATGCAAGGGTATTGGGAGACCTGATATGAATAAGGACAAACATTTTGAAAAGTACTTTGGCATAAGCCATAGATTGTTTTCTCAACAATAATGCAGACTATTTTCATTAAAAAAATGTATACATGTACAATTGTACATTATGTTCTGCGATGAGAGGAGATTGTTTAAAATAGACTCAGAACAGAATAGAGAACTTGTTTGTCAAAACAATTTTAAAAAGTTGTTGCTATTCAAAACGCTTTGTTTTACTGCACTATCTACATGACGAAGCAATACTGTGTTGAAAACTTTTAAACTTCTTCATGAAAGTTTCTGTTTTATTGAAGGACCTAAGACTGATTGCTCAGGAAAAAATGATATACCTTAAATTTCTTATCAGTTTTTCTAGATGGAATAATGAAGGGAAAGTACGAACAAGGCCATCCAAAGCTATTTTCAAAATACAAGTATGCTCTCTGCAATTTTCTTTTTATTTGGTGCTTGAGGCAGATTAAAGTTAATCCTCCCACAAAGGAGAAAAGTATGAACAAGGTCATCCAAACCCCACTTGAACATTTACAAGGAAAGAGGACAGTTTTCTTCTTTATAATTCAGTTTACTTTCTGATGTACTGTCTCTAAATCTACATACATGTACATGCACATGTACATGTATATTCACTACTTTATTTCTATATTGTTTTTTCATTTTTTTGTTCTAGAGACGGATTAAAGTTAATCCTCTTCCAAACAGGGAAAGTATGAACAAGGTCATCTATTATCAGCATTCCTGGCATGGCAGGGCACAGTAGAGGTCAGTTTCAAGTTTCCTCAGGGTCCCAAAGGAAGCCAGGAAAAGAGGTCAGTGTCTTTCATGTCAAAAGAGGGGGAGGGCTTGCAAGTGACAGAACAGGTTATAAATACAACATCAGAAATGCACTGATAATGGGGTAACCTGGGTGCAATAGTGTATATTTGAATTAAAGGTGCAATAACGCTACAAAAGAGCTCAACTATTCATTTGAGTGCTATAACGTTATACACTTACACATTAAAGGGGAGTGTAATGTGCATGTACTTTTTGTGCATTGTGTCACTGTCACAACAAAAAATTAATTGTTAAGAGTGACATACATGTACATGCACATGTATAAACATATGTCGTTTATCTTTTGGCATTGATACAAATATATTGGTTATACTCTGTAATACACTGAGCAAAACTTTGACACGAGTTGTATTCATCAGGAACAACAAATGACAAGGCTTATGTTTTGATTACATGGCCAGATGCTGTAAAGTATCTTTCAAGTTCTATTTGACTAATACTTCACTTTGGGGGGAAAAAACATCTGTTTAGAATATTAAGGCTATGTATGTACCTACATAATAACTGAAATGAAAAAAAATAAGTCAAATTTATTTTGGCAGCCTACCAATGATGTATATATGGGTTAGTAATTGCTTTTCCTAATCAGAAATACAAACAATACGTTGAACTGATTTGTTATTCGAGACAAGCCATTGGCAATACTTTATAGTAATAATCATGTGGCACTAAATATGAAATGTATATCGAGAGAATATGAATATTGCTCTTGTGAAAACATGTGAACTTCAATATGTAGACAAGATTTTCACGATAAGATTAGAAATCAAATTCATGTGCGTGCTGAAGTGGGGCCCCATTTATGTGTGAGGCTTTACATCATGTGTTTTTTTACAAACTGAACTTTTTTCTCATTTCAAGTCAGGAAATGAAATAATTTGCACTCCCACCCTTTCCAGCATGCCATAGGCAAAGAAATTTCTTGTTTTTCATCTTAAAACGGAGGCAGGTACCTTGCATTAATGGTTAAGTTTGTTCCAATGCCAATGGGTTTTGTTTATGCCGATTCCATGATGAAACAAGCACTTTAATTCAAAACATAGCTATTGAAAGTTCTTCTTATTTTTATTCTGTTTTCTAACTGTTTAAAAAGCGTTTTGAGGCCTGAGTGTTACTGTTCATAGATTTATGTAGATCACCTCCTGCTTTTACATCTCATAGTTGAATACTAAATGTACATGAACATCAATAAAGCTGCTTTACAGTATCATCCCTTTTCTTTTAATACACATTTACATGTATTACTTTACAAAATCTAGTAAAACTTACAAATCCAAATGTACGATGCAGAGATACATGTATTACAATACCTCCTTTAATCAAGAAAAGAGCTCAATCTATGGGGACTACATGTAAGCCACTGCAATAATAATATTTCCTAGGAGCCACAGTACTGAAGGAAATAGTGATATTACAGTCACCTCGACCCCATATAGATTGAATTAAAGTCTCTCAAGTGTGTACAGTGTTATATCAGGACATTCTGTGTCTCTTATCCATTTCTCCCATACGGTATGTTTGACATGTCAACTGATTGATACAGTAGTAGTGATACCAAAAGAGCCATTAATCGACGGTCACAATTCAATAGAGACTATCAATTTCAGGACACAGAATTGCCAAACAGTTAATGTAATCAATAAAGTTTAATGAATCCATATTTCTTACCGAAGGCACTGCTCTGGCACAGCTCCTCCATGTATACAGCATGACTGCATGCTCTTCTCCTTCTTTTAGAATGTTGTTCTATGGAGAAAAAAACAGGAAAGTTGCAGATTCAAATTCATGAACATCCACATGTACATGTACGTGCACATTGTTTATCACATTGTTTTACAATAATAATGATGCAGAAACATGAATGGTACAGATTTCACATGGTGCATGGACAACAAATAAAAATGCATTAATGATGTAGAAGAATTTGTGAATTACATCATGAATTTCTGCACAGCATATAGATGACGGCTAAATTGCATGAAGAAATATAATAATAATAAGTTATATTTCTATAGCGCATTATACAAGGTATGTCTCTATGCGCTTTACAATATCATTATTATCGCCTATTTCTTAAATCTTGAAATTGTGTTTAATTATATACATGTACATTATAAACTCATATTTACATGTACACATGTAGAAGACCTGCCATGTGATCCTATGTATTTCAAGTAGGAACATATTGGTTTGAAAGTGAACATTAAGGATAGCATACATTTACACACTGTGTATGTGTATGTACTATGTACATGTTTGAATGCCTAATTGAATCTACTCTAGCAAGGTCAAGATGTTTGATTAGGTTTAGAAACTTTGGTAAGAGCACTTTCTGAAAGTAAAAGAAGAAAACTTATTCACAAATGATGAATAATGATGAATAATGGCCAATAATTGACTTTAAAAATGTATCCATATCACTATCTCATGAAATACCTTTAATACAACCTGTGCTAAACGATACAGATACATTTAAAATAGTATGGGGTCACATACAGTGTAGGGACAATAACAATGGACAAAATTTAGCATGCAATTTATTCATTACAAATGCCCTATTTTTCACATTTCAGTACCAAAGAGCAATGTTGTAAGTGGCAATTTCCACCAGCAGGCACAACAAGGTACCCTTACAAATGTTATTTGTTTCTAAACTATTTATACAGGTGTATACAGAGGTGTAAATAATCATTCATGTATCATGAATGGAATAGCCTTGTAGTCTATACAGATCTACTATGTTCAACTGAAGAAAAGCACAATGCTACATGATTGACCTTCGATTCACAATCAATAATATGAATACTAACTACCCGGTCAGCTGTGTTGTTATGAACTCTCTCTGTGGAGTCTGTACATCTTTCTTTTAGGTTTGGAATTTTAAAAAAGTTGTTTATATAAAGCACATATCTACCACTGATGCTCACGAATTAAGACATATTAGATAATATTCAATTACACTGTAGAGCAGGCCTTCTCAACTAGTTTATTAGAAGCGCCAAAACAAAAATGAATTGAGGTTGAAGTGCCAACCTGTATGTTTGGTGACTACATTGTATGTTACGAGGGAGCATAGCGACCGAGCCGATACCGGGGGGCGAAGCCCCCGAAAGCTAGTGGATTTTAGGGCTTTTTTGAGGCCCAGATGTGGCATTTTTAACACCTTTTTGTTCCATAAAACATCAATCATAATTTCATATTGATGTGAATTAATTAGTACAATTCCTGGCTAAAATCTACACTGGAAGTTAATTGTGCAATAAACACGGAAAATGTCAAAATGAAGTGAAAATCAAACAAACAAAATGGCTTGCTTACATTTTGGGCTCAACTTCGACTGCGACTTTTTGATTTTTCTGAGTTATCATATCAGCTTAATTTAAGATAAGTTTGATATTATTTCGTCGAAGAAAGTTTTTAAATTCCACGCTCGTATTTTGAGATGATAATTACAGTATTTTTTGGGGGGTGTTTATTTGAACCCCGTAAGTGATGTTTTCCTGGCATCTATTAACACAATGGAGACCATAAAAAGCAGTGCATGATAACGTCTTTTTAAATCAAGTAACAGTTTAATACATAGTTATATCCAGAGTTATCATGTGTTTGGTTAAGTTACCAGATGAGTTGAATATCTTCTCACAATATTTGCACTTGAAAGGGTTTCTCTCCAGCGTGCGTTCTTTTTTTTTTTTTTTTTTTTTTTTTTTTTGGGCCGCCCAAGGGGGGGGGGGGGGTTGCAACCCCCCCAACCCCCCCTGGATCCGCCACTGTAAAACCCTTGAACATTTGTAATTTGTGTGTTTTGGATTTTTTTTTAAATGTGGTAATGGGTGACTCCAAAAAGGCGACCTTAACCCCCCCCCCCCCACGAAACAATAAATCGATCGGCCAAATTTTCAAATTTTGGGACAAAAAAAAGTCCTCTTACCTCCCCCCCCCCCCTCCCCCCCCCCCCCCCCCTCCCTTGTGCCTGGATTTGAAGTCATTTATCGTCCGTCTGCATGAGTTATCATATCAGCTTAATTTAAGATAAGTTTGATATTATTTCGTCGAAGAAAGTTTTTAAATTCCACGCTCGTATTTTGAGATGATAATTACAGTATTTCAGATATTATAGGCATCATTTTCTTGAAGCGCATATCCAGACTTCGTTCGGTAAATTGTAGAAGATAATTACAATGTTTCAGATTAATATGGCATTGTTCTATCGTAAATCACTTGGAATATATGCGTGCTTTTATTTTTAGATGATAATTACCATGCATGACGCAAACATCCTCTTACAAATAAGGGAAATCACATTTACAGGGTTGTTCTTAAGGGGTTACCTGCTAATCGCCTTAATCCTATCATAGCCCCTATTCAGGATCTGACAGTTATATTCATGAGCCAAGGCCAGTACAAGTTCTAGTACAGTAAGTACACACACACACTGAGACAAACGCAGTTAATCTGGCACACTCGTGATTGAAGGCATTGCAGTCAAGGTGATTACGTAATAGATAACTGTCCCTCGCTAGTTAAAGAGGATTAGAGATAATTGGATTTACTTGGAGAAGAGGTAAAAGAATGACCTGTGAAAGTGATGTCCTGAAACCCGAGTAAGCAGGGACATAATAGGATAAAGGGTAGACTGGCCGTTTGGGGCATGGTTTCAGACATTTTAGGCATCAATTTCTACAAGCGCATTTCGTTACTTCGTTCGCTATTAAATTTTGAGAAGATAATTAAGATGTTTCAGATTAGTTTGGCTTTGTTTTATGGTAAATACTTTTTGAATATACTCGTGCTCGTATCTTGAGATGATAATTACGATGTTTTAGATATTTTAGGCATCATTTTCGTGAAGTGCATATCGTTCCTTCGTTCAGTCAATTTTAGAAGATAATAACGATGTTACAGATATTTTAGGCATCATTTTCTCGAAGCACATATCGTAACTTCGTTTGCAATTTTGAGAAGATAATTAGGATGCTGCTTGTAAGTGTTTTCCCTGACGTCCGCACCCCGGTGACTTAAGCTCACGCACGCCAGCTATTCTCCACTCTTGACGACGATAGTCAACCTGTTCGAAACGTCGAGCCACACAACCTCTCCAAGCGCTATAGTTCTCCTGAGAACTATATGCTAAGAAAGATAACAAACAGTCCTTTTCAGGACTACACTCCTCCAAGAAAGATCACCGAGTCAGAGTCCTTTTCAGGACTCCTCAAACCTCTCTCTCTCTCTCTCACACATGGTGCAACCGCAAACCTACTGTATAGATAATTAGGATGTTTCAGATTAGTTTGGCATTGTTTTATCGTAAATAATTTTGAATATACTCGTGCTCGTATTTTAAGATGATAAGTACGATGTTTCAGATATTTTAGGCATCATTTTCTTGAAGCGCATATATCGTTCCTTCTTCCGGTCAACTTTAGAAGATAATTACGATGTTTCAGATATTTTAGGCATCATTTTCTCGAAGCACATATCGTAACTTCATTCGCTAATTTTGAGACGATAATAGGGATGTTTCAGATTAGTTTGGCATTGTTTTATCGTAAATAATTTTGAACATACTCGTGCTCGTACTTTGAGATGATAATTACGATGTTTCAGATATTTTAGGCATCATTTTCTTGAAGCGCATATATCGTTTCTTCGTTCGGTCAATTTTAGAAGATCATTTAACAAAATTAACAAAATTAACAAAACTAACAAAATTAACAAAACTAACGGATAACGCTAACGGATAACGGGTAACGCCTACAAGCGTTAAATATATAATTAACGTATTGAAAACGTTACACGCGTTAGGGGGGGTAGTTTATTTTGACTCATACTGTATGTTACGAGGGAGCATAGCGACCGAGCCGATACCGGGGGGCGAAGCCCCCGAAAGCTAGTGGATTTTAGGGCTTTTTTGAGGCCCAGATGTGGCATTTTTAACACCTTTTTGTTCCATAAAACATCAATCATAATTTCATATTGATGTGAATTAATTAGTACAATTCCTGGCTAAAATCTACACTGGAAGTTAATTGTGCAATAAACACGGAAAATGTCAAAATGAAGTGAAAATCAAACAAACAAAATGGCTTGCTTACATTTTGGGCTCAACTTCGACTGCGACTTTTTGATTTTTCTGAGTTTTTTTTATTTTAAAATAAATTGTTTTAATGTTGTTCTTTCTATAATTTTTAATTTTTAATTTTTATTAATTTTTTATTAATTTTTTGGAACAGCCGCGCGCCACTCTGACTGACCGCAAGCGCCACGAGTGGCGCGCACGCCGCCAGTTGAGAAGGCCTGCTGTAGAGTGTACCGGTAGGTAAGATTTTAACCAAGACCAACACAACTTTGGCTGTACTATGTACAACTGTATGGAAAAAATAAATGGACATCAGCGCAGAGGCAACAAATAGGCTTAGGAATTAGTTTTAAGAAATAGAAATATAAACAATGAGACATCACCGATCTCACTTTTTTATGTGGCAAAATTATGCATGTGTTCATTCAAGCTTTTATTTGTCAAAAATCATAGAGCACTTGCTAATGAACAAAATAATGAAATAAAAGCATAGGGCTACATTTTGGGATAAACTTAATTATGAAAGAGGTATAATTCTTACCATTTCCGAGTGCACTGTGGCTTCTTCCATAAACTTGGCAATACCAGTAATGAAAGCAGTCCTGTCACTGAAGTTAGTGTCAAAGTTCGCATGGTAGGTCAAGGCTATCGTCTTGGCCTCGATCATAGGCTGAGGGTCAGGGGTCGGTAGGTCACCTAAGAGTTCCACATTGGACATAGCCTCCTCCAGGGGTACAATGGGAGAGCCCTGGCCAGGACCAGGACCAGGTCCAGGACCATCCCCTTTTACTGGTCCAGCTGACATTATGCCGGTGATTAAGATTTAGCTTGATCCAAGAGTCTGTTCTGAAAAAGAGAAATAAATCATTTGCATGACGATCTTGCATGTCGTTCTTGGGCTAAAATTTTGAGAAGACCACTTATTTCATAGTAAAAAAAAAAAAAATCAAACTTTTCTGTGATTTATGTTTTAATAAAATTGTGGAAAGTCTAATTTTTCAAGAAAGGCAGTTAAATTCTTTGTTAATTAAATTATAATTTTTTTAGAAGTTCAGTTCAGAGCCATATGGCGTTATTTCAATATCTGAATATCTTAATATATTACTATGGTGATAATATGAAAGTTGACTTATTAGTGATTACCATTATCAACATCTTCCTTTGTGAGTGGGCCTTGTGATCATGCAATCAGTTAGATTTACATGTAGATTCTATGTTTGCAACCTAAATATACTGTAATGCTGTAAACTACAAGTAATGTCTCATAATAATATTACATTATAATTTATAAAGCACCTTTTCATTAGATACAAAGCGCATTAACATGAAATACAAACAGACAAAAAGAGAAAACATTATCATACAAAGCTTACGTTAATTACAGACTGAGAGGATATTAAAACAAATTAGAAAATATATGTTTTCAGACACATTCAGACTGAAAGTATGGCCATTCTTGACTTAAGTACAGGGGGTAAGGAGTACCAGGTTTTGGGGGCCCTCCTGGAAAAAGCCCTATCACCTATCTGTTTACCGGTTCGAGGGACGGTAAGTTCGTACTACTGGCTGATCATGTATTATACATGGATGTGTGCGAAAGGAGTAGATGGCCTACGCATATGCTGGGGCCTGATTATTGAGACACAGTTTGTCTGTGTCTTACAGTATAAGTATGATACAATTATTAATGCGTAGCCAGTGAAGATCAGTGATGAGAGGGGAGACAAGAACAAATTTTGGTTTACAATTCAATGAGCCGTGCTGTTTTATTTTGGAGGCGTTGAAGGGAGTTAAGATCTTTAAGCGATCATAAAGTTTTGAATTACAATAATCTAGACGAGACAAAACGAGATCTTACAACTGCATGAGAAGAATTTTTTATCTATGAACTTCCTTATTCTACAGAGGGTAAGTAAGTGAAAATTAACAGATTTTGATACATTTAAAACATCATGACCCGACATATTCATATGCTTGTCAAAGGCAACACCTAATATGAAAACAGATGGTCAAGGTAAAATGATGGTATGATTGTCAATCTTAAGGTCTTACAATTTATAAGTGCAGTTACTGAGTTTAGCACACAAAATGTTAGCAAATAGCATGTTACTTTATTAGTTATAGCTTTTATAATGCCACAAGCACCTGATGACAAGCTAAATTCTATCAATAGGCCTATAACACTGAAATATATAGCAGTGATGCGTAACTAAAAACAAACTAAAATTCATTTTGATCGATGTTCAAGCCACCAATCAAGATGATTCTAGGTGGGGCGACCAGCGGCTACATGGCTGTGCAGCTACTACTAGCTGCTCTGTATTGCAACACAACGTACGCTACGGGCCAGCGTCAACCTACCTGTTGAATTCCAGTGCAGTCAGTGGATCGTGCAACTGCAACTCTTCAAACAAATGAACTCAAATAAACTACTGCAAAACATTCATGACAAGCGTAGATAATGCCTCCAAATGTTGATATATATCTCAAAGACTCTCTCACCTGTCCTCAGAACCTGTGAAAGTAGTCCTAAAAGGAAGTAATTTGCTCTATTCTTTCCCTTGCCAAAAGATTCACCGCGGGGATTTCCCTCCGTCTTCACCAGCACTGTATTCGCATAGCTAGCTAGCGCATGGAAATACAATCAATGCTTGTTGCACTGTGTATAGTGTGATGAGTTTCCTATGCCGATTTGATCAAAACATTTTTGTGAAATGGGCGTTGCACTTGTGACGGAGCTAGCCCTTGTGTACAACCGGTACCCAAATCATAATAAATCGCAAATCACCAGCAACTGGAGGACTGTTGTTGGAACGGGTAATTGCATAGAGTTAGATATATATCCTATGATATATATCTATGGTTTATGTAAAAACTTTTAATGAAAAAATCGTATAAATTGGGAGAAAGTAAATAAAAGCCCAAAAGGGTAATGCATTGCAGGAAAAGAATTAGGGCTATTAATGAAAAGGAGAGGAGAGGGAAAAGGAAAGAATGCTTTAGCATAAAATCCGGGAGAAAATTTTATAAAGAGAAGCATGTTTATAAGTAAACTAATTTAAGAAGAAGTTGTAACAAAACGTAACCTCCCCCGCCCCCGCCCCCCATATATACGTCTCTCTCTCTCTCTCTCTCTCTCTCTCTCTCTCTCGACCCGGCCCCTTTTTCTCTCTTTCTCTCTCTCCCCCCCCCCCCCTCTCTCTCTCTCTCTCTCTCTCTCTGTCGCTCTCTCCCCCTCTCTCTCTCTCTACCCTTTCCCCTTTCTGTCGTTAACATTTCCATTTTAATGTAAATTGTAGACTAACACGCCTTCATAATTATAACCACGATAGTATTTAGATTGACAACTTACTCATTAAATGGTGGGACAAGCTTTTGAAGGTGGCGCTGTTGTATTTAGAACAGATTCCGAACACGTTTAGGGAAACTGGGTATAAAAGTCATTCATTACTCGAATGGTTTATTATAATGACATTTTAATGATGATTACCAACCTTCCTATTCAGGCCGATTCGATATTTAAAAACATAATATCGTTCTATTTCGATTTCATTTTCTCCCTTAAAGGCTCCCCTTTAGGGCGTATGGGCGGCAGACAGAGGGGATTAGGAAATGCTTATTCAGCGCCAATCATGAATTTGTATATGGTCTTTAAAATCATCGCAGAATTGAATTGCATCTGTATTTGTCATTTGTGTGGCACCAATGGAACAATAACTAGACTTTATATAGCAGGGGCGGATCTAGCTTTTTGCTAAGGGGGGGGGTTTGACCAAAATAATGACGATGCGGAGCATCGTCAACGAGCCGCGAAGCGGCGAGCCGATTTTTTGGGGGGTGTTTATTTGAACCCCGTAAATGATGTTTTCCTGGCATCTATTAACACAATGGAGACCATAAAAAGCAGTGCATGATAACGTCTTTTTAAATCAAGTAACAGTTTAATACACAGTTATATCCAGAGTTATCATGTGTTTGGTTAAGTTACCAGATGAGTTGAATATCTTCTCACAATATTTGCACTTGAAAGGGTTTCTCTCTACAGCGTGCGTTCTTTTTTCTTTCTTTTTTTCTTTTTTTTTTTCCTTTTTTTTTTTGGGGGGGGGGGGGGGCCGCCCAAGGGGGGGGTTTGAACCCCCTAAACCCCCCCCCGTAGATCCGCGCCTGTATAGGCCCCGTAAAAAGCCCTTTTTATTTTATTTTTCCTCTTTCTTTCTTTTTGTTTTTTTTCTCTGAATTCCTAATTCTTTCTTTCTGTCATTCTGTCTTTCCATTTTTTTTAAAAATTACTTCTTTCTTTTTTTCATTATTTCTTTCTTTCTTTCTAGTTTTTCTTCCCCTTTTAATTTAAACAAGGCAGGAGGGTGCATTAATGTCTTCGAGGAGCACGGGTAAAGAGAATAATGCACACAATGTGTAGTTGAACTTGAACCAAAAGTTTGAAACATCCACTATTAAAAGTACGTGCCCCTTTTGCTTTGTTTGTCTTGATATATCTATATTCCACATCAAGGGCGAGCAAACTTTTTGTTTGTTATGTATCAATTTTACTTTTATCGAGGAGATGGGAAGAAGGTGTCTAATCGATTTTTTTTTTCGGTTTCATTTCGGTTTTAAGTTCCCAGTAGCCGCCCTCAACCTTCTTCGTTAATTTGATATTATTTTGTTATATCTTTCTGACGAATATTTAAAATTGAAAGGATTCAAATAGCAACTTCGTAACTTCAAACAAATATTTTCGATTTATTATTATTCCACACATGCCAAACTATACTGAAACATTGCAAAGCAAGAAAAACACTCTATTAAACTATATTCGGAACAGAGAAAGATCTTTATTGACAAGAAACAAAACAAAAGTATAATCAAAAGGGGTATAAAAGAATTGACCCTGATTTTTTTCTTAACAGAAAAGATGAAAACACAGGCATGTTATGTTAATCATGTAATTTGCATCAGATTCTTTATACATTATGTACATGAATACGATAACACAGAAGCACAATAACGTCATTCAATGCCAGTTGAAACACGGTTGTGCACACAAAAATATATTACTGATATTATTATGAAAAAAACTAGAACTAAGTCAAACATATACAACTAAAGATAATCACACAAATAAATACCTCTGCCTGTATACAAGTATCATAAATCATCTCGAAAACTTTTAAAACTGAAATAAGTCTTTTATTGCCAGAATATATACATTTTAAAGCGATACATTTTATTATAGATCAAGCTTTTCAATAAAATGAAACACGCATACATCACAAAATCATGAACAAACACGTTTTTCACACGACAAGCACACAAAATAGCATTCTTCTATTTCATGAAAATCACATACAAATATATTTTTTATATTTTAATAATTCAATGAAAGCATAAAAATCGTTACATTCATTCATTCATTCATTCATTTATTCATTCATTCAAGTGAAACCCTTTGTTCGTAATGAACCATGGTATTGCATATACGTTTTAAAATAGCGACATATCAAACGAGGGATAAGACTATTATTGATTCTATGTACCAACGTGAAAAGACGTTAAGAGTAACTTATTGAAATGCAAAAGTAACAAGGTGTACATTTCAGAAGACAATACAGATGTTTATATAAAAATCAGGATTATGAGAAGAAGTAACTATAGCATGTTGATATAGAATTGGTATGTGTCCTTTACCAAGTTATCATTGTTTCTTACAAGAATGCTTAATAAATTGAGATTATACAAACAAAATACAGTAGCGTATCCAAGACACAGGCGGAACCCCCCCCCCCCCCCCCCCCCCCCCTCCGCAGAAGGTGTATGTGTGTATGCGTGTGTGGGCCGGGGGGCACACAAACTTATCTGGGCCGCTGAAGCCTGAATCCGCTCCTGCACAAAGATCTAAGAACAGTTTGTTGATATTTAAAAAAAAAAAATAATCAAAACTTTATAATGTTTAGTGACATATTTCTTGTGGTTACTACTAAGTCTTCCACATACTCTGAGTGAGTTTTGGATAGCTGGTAAAATTACTAATTTTTACCAATTGACTGCAACCCTTGTGGAGTAAAGGGGCTAATTAATCAGAGAAGTACAGTCATAACAAAGTTAACGTATCGAGACACCATTATGTAATATGCCACTTTCAACCCACGCAGTTACAATGGGTACCTGGTACGAACGAATAATCTAAATGATGTGAACACCAAAATTGGTTGCGTAGCTAGAGCAGGGGTAATATTGGGCTCACTTGAGCACATTGCGTGGTGGATATGAGCACCATACAAGTATCAAGTATCATTGTTATCACTTTGCATTTCTTTGATCACGGAGTTTAACCAAAACAGTGATGTATTTTCCTCCACTGCCTCAGTGAAATCCTCTTGTACAGAATATACGAATTAGACACGTGATAATATATTATCTGAACAATCATTGTCTTTTTTCAAATCGTTCATCATAAAGGCAGCTGGATTTTACATGTCTTCAAGTACTAATGCATCGTTAACTTTTCCTTTGGATCGTTTCTTTCTGGGCTTGTCTGTCTCCGGGTCAGCCTCGGCGTCCATTGGATTCGCCCACTGATCTCGATTTCGATTTCGCTTTGTAAGAACTCTGTGCCTGATAACCGAGTATATCACAATAGCAGTAATGAATAGAAGAACGACAACCACTGCGATAGCAGCGATGATCGTGGATTTTCTCTTTCTTTGGGGCTTGAGCCCCCGTGGTGGAGCCCCGGGTACTTTCGTCGTGTTTGCGTTACTACCGCCGCCGGTGCCGGACGTAGGGAATAAACCAGGTTGACCTGGGTCCATGATTCCTGGCGTGAAGGCAAAAGGTCCAGATGTCGTCGGCATACGAGGGTCACCGGGACGTGCTCCACCACCACCACCACCACCACCACCACCACCACCACCACCAGCACCATTACCTCCGACACCACCTGTACCACCTCCACCACCCCCAAAACCACCATCGAAACCCGTTCCGACCGTGACATCATAGAACGTTGTGACCGTCTGCCCAGTGGTCGGCGGCCCTGCAGATATGACCACCGTCACCATGTTTGATGGTTTGCCCCGGTTGCCGACATTATCCAGAGCCAGGAGACGGATTCCGCAGACTGGATTGCAGGCGTTTGGAGGAAGACGGACGGTCATAATCTCAGTTTGGAAACTCAGCTTGGGGACCATTAGGTTGCCATCTAGAACGAGGGCTTGGGGAAGGATGGTACCGGAGTAGTAGGAAGTAGCTAACAAGTTGGCATTGTCGCTGTATCGGATCTCGTATTGGGACGCTGGAAAGTAGAAAAGGAACATGGTTTGAATAGATTCGAAAATACCTTGTCATTCTTAGATCGTTAAGCATATGCCTTTGACAATTCTCATATTCCGAAATGTTAAGCCCATCGCACACTAAACCACCTCACTACGATCCGATCATGGAAAAATTTGCAGTCGCATTCGACTTGAACATTCAAACATGTAAAATATTAATGATCAAGATTCCAAATACTTATATGAATAATATATAACAGTTTGGGGACAGCTATTTTCCTTAAAGAAGCACAATTTATATCGGCTCAGAATCGTAGTGATGTCAACTCAGTTATGTGATCGTCTACGATTTGATGCCGATTTCGCTTTTACGCCGTCTAGAAGACTTAAGTGGACTAAAATGTCGATTGTATTCTGAACCACAATTAGCAAGTATATATTTACTTCAAATTCCGCTATCCATTTTAACTGCAAATTGTTTGAAAATAGGCGACTGGGATTCAAGAATTATAGTTTTAGCTACATATCGGACCTCTAAATAGCCACAATTTCTTGTTTTGTAGAATTTAATCCCTTGAAGTTCTTTATAATAACTCTAATGACTATTTCACACAACTATATCGAACAACCTTGAAGAATGTACTCCGAAATACCGAAAATTCGTACAAGTATTATAAATCTTCATTGGCTCATGCCGCAGTCGATCACTAAGACAAGACCGGCGCCAGACCAACAAATGACCAAACAGAAAACGGACAGTATCACGAATGACCAAGAATCGGTGGGCATTGAGTCGACTTTACATTATTCGGAGATAACATGGCTAACCCGGCCTTGAACTTTCACAGAGTTCGGAAAGACATAGAGTAGGCCTTATACTTGAAGATAATTATCACAAAATATTCAGAGTAACTTTTACTTACCCATTCCTGTTTCATAGTTATCTCCCATGGCTGTCCACCGGAGCCTCGCCGTGCCTGCGTCGGTATCAAACCCTAATACCTCAAGATCACTGATGCGAGCTGGTGGGAAGTTATCCACTCTCATCAATGATGCCACGTCACCCGTCACCTCGACGTGTGCCTCGGGAGGAGCTCTCATGAACGGGTCGATGGTGACGATGGCTGGCGGCTGCTCTACGGCATCTACAACAAAAGAAAGGAATATTTTGAGGGTGACGAAGTCATACAATCTAATTTTGTCATGAAACTCAATTTTAAAATGAGTACGATGCATGATATTGAGAAAAATATAATCTCAAAGATTCGTTGGTCTTTCAAAATGTAATAAAAAAAAAACCCTCATACCCTCTTTTGATAAAAGTGATTTCAATTCGTAAAACTTATATTTGCGGTTTTTCGTCAAACCTCGATTTAGATGCCATCTTCTATTCAATCATCGACGACTTGTTTTACGAGTTCGTCAAAATTATGCCCTCAGTATGCCTTGTTTATTACCATGCATTTTATACCACCATAGTTACCATTAAATTGGGAAAGAATAGGAATCTGAAAGTTGACGTAAAGGATGACAAAATTCTGCGCGAAAGTGCCAATAATGGTCATGGTTTGTCGATGTGATTCACATTTAGCTGTGATGTTTCGTGACGACCCTGACTCTTTTTACAGGCAATAAGAAATAAGAAGTCTGAAGAGGATAATAATAAATTGTGTATGACTGACCCCAATCAGCAGGCTGAACTCCACTGGACATCCAGGGTTGTCTCTGCTTGGAAGCTGTGTTGTCCCCAACGGCGCTCATGTCCAGCTGGTAGTTGCCTTCCTCCGTGAAATCGGTAAAGTAAGCCGAATAGATCCCGTCATTCTTTCTCACATCGGCACCTGTGAACACACCATAAGTGAATACAAATTTTTATTTTGTCAATTCCCAAAACTAAGTACGATACTTATATATCTGACTTAAGGTGAGGTTCCGTGATATAGCGGTTCAATCACTTGACTTTCAATTAAAGGGTTAAGGGTTCGGATCGCAGCCCGGCACCAACGTCCTGTGAAAAAAACATTAACCCACGTTTGCCAATCTCCATCCAGGTGTAAATGGGTACCCGTCACAATGTGAGGGTCACAGGTACTATACAAGACACTATTATGTGTATTGGTATTAAATATTGATTTAGATACCGGTCCTGGATCTCTGCAAAATGAAGGCTGTTGTAGACGAACTTTTTGCAAAGCATGTTGTACATCAATTTGTACCCCACCCTCTGCAACATCCAACTTACCGATTCCACTATCCCTCAGTGTGACCCTGATTGGATATGAATTTGGACGATCGACGGAGACGATGACGGTTGCTCCGACCACGGGCATCTCCCCTTGCTTGACCTCGCCGTGGAGGACGAGCACGGGGTCGATATTAATGTCGATCTCTCGCTGCATGACGAGAGGCCTTGCTCGGATAGGGAGTTGGGTAGGATCGGCAGCGGCCGAGTAGACGTCGAGTTCCACTGATTGGTATTCCATTTCCATGTTCTTGATACTCACGTACCAGATTCCTTTCTAAGATGGAGAGAGACGAACGAATAAACAAGCATTCATTAAAAGATTGAATTACTGATTAGTTAACTTGTTAGTTTATAGGATATTTTAATGTCCAGCCGATTAAAGGATTGTTCAAACATTGTGTTCGTGTAAATAAATGACAACTGCACGCATAAAGGTCTTGTGCGTCTTCACTGAACTCTATACAGACATGTGATAAAGCGTCTTCACTGAGCTCTACAGATATGTGATAAAGCGTCTTCACTGAGCTCTATACAGACATGTGATAAAGCGTCTTCACTGAGCTCTATGTTAAGATACAGACATGTGATAAAGCGTCTTCACTGAGCTCTATACAGACATGTGATAAAGCGTCTTCACTGAGCTCATGTTGAGATACAGACATGTGATAAAGCGTCTTCACTGAGCTCTATGTTAAGATACAGACATGTGGTAATTATTACACATTAAGCCATCATAACAATATCTTTTCAAACGCTGCAATTGCGCAGCGTCATATCTGAACCTGTCCTTTGATATTGCATGCTTGCTGGTCTGGTTAATTCCGGAACGTTAGTTTTGATAAATAGACTGATGCAGTTCTCAAAGGACATGGATGATAAACGGGGATGTCCAAGACTTGGATACCAAGTGAATGGATAGATGGTCTTAAAATTTACTATATGGAAGTATTAAAGCTAATTATATTCTCGCAAAGAACATCCAATTCCGACTAATGTCATCTGGATTAACCGCTTAATATATACATAACCTGTCTTACAGAACTATTTAACAGAACCGTTGAACAGAACTGAATCATTTCCCCCAAATAAGTATAATGTAAGTGGCAATTGTTTTATTTGATTCGAACAGTATATCTAAATAATGAACTGATTTCCTCGAGCTGTACCTGAATCAAACCAGGAAGCCTGAAGTCGGCCTTCTGCCTTGACGTGTCGACAACGGCCACAGACGTCGACCTGAGGGTGTAGACATGGCCGCTTGGGTTGCGAAGCTCCACCGTGACCGGGTTCTGGTCCCATTGTACACGGAATGTGGTTAACCGACCGACTGTTCCATCGATGTAGACCGGCGTCGTGAGGTTGCGATGGGGCATGACGTTTTCAAAGTCTCGACGAACAATCTGGAGGAGATAATATAAAGATGAGGTAAGCGACGATATCAGCATGCAATTCACGTTTATCTATGTCTAGCAAACGTCAAGTTAGGTGTTGGTTGAACATTCGCGAACGTCAGGAATACATTCAACCGAACAACCGATTCTTGCGGCCCATCGGCTTATCATATGTTTGTTAGTCGGGCCTAGTGTCGGTCCGGTGTCGGTCTCGTCAGTGAGACTAGGGTATGTATATCTACAGCTTTCTTTCTGGTGAAAACTTACCTGAATCAGCCTGGGATCGTTGGAGAGATCGCGGAAAACCGGCTCAGGTGGTTCAACCGGGTTTGCGGGTGGTTCGACCGGATTCGAGCCAGGCATGTATCCGTAGATCCGACTCGGCTCCAGAATACCTGAGATGTTGACACTCTGTCGACCGGATGACGGGGGTCCATACTCGGATGCTTGGACTTCGACCCCCTGCCCGCGAAAGCTGTTGATTTCTCTGGTGATGCTCGTGGAACTGCCTTGCCAACCGCTGAAGAGAAGGATGTTTGATCCGATTCCCTTTTCTGATTCCCCAGTGTTATTGAGTAGTACCTTGAAAGGAGGGCATGATGTATGATATATCGTTTTACGGTTTTGTTATAAAGACGAGTTAAGGGAGACGAACGGTGTCCCTTGGCATCATTTCCATATATTATCCAACACTTATGAATAGGATGATCTAATAAAAAGACTTGGAATGCTTTCTCTGCAAACTTGGAATTAACCTGGATTGCAAATATAAGAAGAAAGAACAGAATGTATACGCGACTGAATGCTCTTTTCCCCCATATGATTTTGTCCCCTGGGACCGCCGTACTAATTCTGAGTGCCACAATATCTATCCTGTATGGAGCGGGAAATAAACCAAAGGTTTTAACACTAGGTATATTGTTCTACATGTAGGAACCCATATTACCATGCCGTATGTCACTACGTTTATGAATTCCATTCTATAATGGAAAGGCTTGGACAAATAAAATATGCAGTTCCACTAATAGGACACTAAACTCATTTTTATTGTTTAACTTAGGATAGTCTAATTTCATTCATATTTAAGCATAAATGCTCATAAGCACACCTATCATTGTGATTGGAGGGGATGGGATATAAAACTGAATCACTTTTAAGATACATACGGTACCTACATGTAGTTAATCACAGAATTATCTGGGGCAACCGCTCAAAACCCTGCCCCGTCCTGATCTGTGCCCCTGAGTGCAGGTTACTTGGGGGACCCCACACTATTGTCTTGATCTAACAATAGTGTTCCCGAGACCTTTATCTGTTGAACATAGGGTTTAGGTCTACGGTTGAAGAAGGAGTAAACACCAAGGAACAATTATCGCCGGAAGCATGTCGTAGAACCGTAATTTGAGATGATTTATATCAGGTCTTCGGATGATGGGGCACTCACTTTATAGTAGGCATGACGGAGGGCCAGCAAGGGGTTGGTCTGGGAGCTGGTTTGAGGTGACTGAAGCCTGGAGACGACCGACATGAGGTTTGCCTTTCCCTCGGGTGTCATGTCTTGGAGATAGGACCTGATGATGGGCTTGCGGCCGGCGTTGGAATAGGAGGCAATGCCAACCTGACTGTCCTCCGGAGACTCGCTGATGAAGCGTTGAGTCATTCGAACAACATCCTGCCATACCTCGTCATCCTGTTTCATCCAGGTGCCAAAGAAACACAGAGAGAGAGGGGTTGATAAGATTGACAATGTGCACGTTTCAGAGGCAGGAAAGGAGAGGGAGACAGATGTAAATGCATATAGAGACATAGAGAAAATGGTGATAATCATAGGGTGACAAAGAGTTACATCAGAGACAGTGAGAGGGGACAGTCAAAGGTGAAGGACAGAATACAGAGATTGCAAAATTAAAAGAAATGAAAGATTTGGGTGGATCTAATAAATTTTAAAGGACTGCGAAAACAAGAGATATTACAATAAAAAATGTTGATATGCCTTCCAATGTTAACTCAGTTTTGTTGTCACAGGTAATACTTCATTTTATTCGTTATATAGATTTATTCACAATTATATCTTTCATTTCATTTGTAATTTTGAGGATTGACTATGCAATAAAACTTAGTTTCTAAAAGTATATCTCTCCATTGATAGCGTCAAATCAGTTTCACATTATTAAGTTTCGTCGAATACGAGAAACTGGGACATAATGTGGGTTACGATTAATACCGCTTGTACAGGAGCATAAGAAACGTCATAACTCTTCTTCAAAGAATGGTATGAACCACTAGCTTCGCGAGCAAATACGACCGGCTGCACCCAAAGGCCAGTATTCTAGAAAAAATTAAAACCTGACTAGTTTTTGTTAAAAATTGGGTTAAACAAAGGAAGTTATTAGTCTGGGGGTCGAAGTTTTCCTTTGGTTAACGTGACCTCAGACCCAGGGTCGGATTTAATGGTATGAGCAAAATACACCCCAGAGAGTCCAAGAAATCTCTATTCTCTCATCATGTCTGCGCAAAGATACTGCGTCTGATGAATCTCTACTGTGCATAATTTGCGTACGCGCCTGAAGCCGCCACAAACTGCCATCTGTCATAATATGTCAATAACTGACGCAAGGGAATTAGCGCCTCGTGTGCAGACGACATTGACCAAGAAGAAGAATAGGCTACGACTTACACCCATGGTTGCCGATTGGTCGATGACGATGACCGTCCTCAGCTTCTGACGAATCAGGGTGAATGTCGGCGTCGTGTCCACGATGTCGGCGGTCGGAGGGTTGGCACCACCCAGGAAATCAGGTGACTTCAACATGACGTCCCACGCACTTTGACCTTCGCACTGTCTGTTCTGTTCCGTCGGAGCCTCGGAGGAGTGGAGGGATGATGGATCACCGTTCGGATCACTGTGGCAAAAGTTCCTGATCTGTTTCAAGGAAAATGAGATTTGTGTATAGCACACCGCAGCACATGACGATCCGACTACCATATAATTGTTGAAGAAATAGTAATTAATATCTATAGATTTATCTTTGCTTTCGAATGATTATAATAAATGATAGAATCGAAATTACAGATATGGTAAGCCTCCCAGTCAGAGAAAAGAACAGCTTGGCTACAAATCGTATTCGGACATTAGACCAATCCTAGGACTGTCCCCGACTTGCAGCCGACTGGTCCTTTTCACAGATTTAAAGGCTTCCAATACCGAACGACATACTTCACTCGGAGATATTTACATGTTTTAATATATATTTCAATGAAACTGCGTTTTTTTTCCAATATTGCAGTTGAACTGTACAGTGTGCGATGTGTCTTAAAAACATACAAAATATTAAACAAGCTATGTGTACTTGAGACATGCATTACGTTATCGACATCACTTCGGAAATATAACTCCATTTCAGGATAAATGTTTGTATTTTCGCAGGGCATATATTGTTAAAGACGATAATATGAACCGATGGACGGTAACGGGCGGAATCTATACCCAAAAGCCAAGAAAACATTTTCGCCGGCGGCACCAAGTGCCGTGAACCTTGTCATGTGTTATTGACGGCAGCTATATGCCATTGCCAGCGTTCATACAGAGTCCTCACTCGTTTGCTTTTTATTCGCCATATTCTCCTTTGGTAGTTCTGCAAAACCCAGCGCGTTGGCAGCATCCGGGGCAGCATGAACATAACGTCACCCCAAGGCGAACATTGTTTGCTCCTCAGCCTCTGGTAACTTCATCCTCTTATGAATCTTGACCTTCAGGTATCAGCAGAGGATTTCCGTCATGATCACGATCTTCTCGAATGTCAGGTGTGATTGAATACCTATCTACAGGGTCGTCGACTGTACTTTTTGGAGACGGTCTAAAAATAATGTCTTGATCCCACCATGCACCGATCTCTACCAGAGAGCTCTCTTCAAGGGATCAGTGCATGTGTGCCCCCAATGTCCCATTTGCCCTTGAAGGTCATATCCTTCATTTCTACATGTATTTTTTAATTTCATCAATGGATTGCATGCTTTTTCACATTTGAAGGAAATAAAATGTGTACATCAAGAATTACGAACGAATGAGATTGTGTGTTCTGGTGAGAACTAGAAATAAATACAACGAAATCCGTATAAAATGAACAGCATCTTGCGAAATTGTGTATAATATCTTTACTTTATTTTTGGATTTCAATTGGAAAGATGGTGTAATATGCCAATTTTATGAAAGAATTTCTTAACTTCTTGATCATATCATCTAAATAAAATCATCATCAATCTTATTTAAACCTAGGACAAGATATTATGCTCGTGACTATGATGACAGTTATGGAGAAAAGGTGAATATATACATGTACTTACAGATGGGATATGAGTGCTGTACATGATCGACCCGGAAGCGGTCTGTCTTTCGATGTTGCTGGGCCGGAAGCGGCACTGGTGAGGCGGGAGTTCCCCTTCTGGGACTTGGCATGAGATCCATGATTGTCCACGCCTCTGCAGCAGGTCGCCACGCGTAGCAGAATCGGAAGATCTTGGAGGCACGGCTACTCCGACGATGGACTCTGAACACTTGTTGCCTTGCAGTCGGCCGAGGCTGTTGATGTAGAAGTTAGGGTCAGTGGGGAGGGAGGGATACTCGTCAAAGAGTCCCCATCTGAGATGACCCCACTCGTGAACAATCACTTTCGCTGGAGACAGGAAGGGTTAAAAATGAGGACAAATCAAAGAATAAATATTTCATCGGTATGCATGTTATAGCCAGGATCCCCCCCCCCCAAAAAAAAATAAATAAATAAATAAATAAATGATCTGTGGTGGTGTGGAGGTGGACCACGACAACAGGGTTTCCCTCTACTCTTATACGAATAGTACAGTGGGTCAATAACGTGCAAAATTGTGACTCTTTTCTACACGGGGCACCCATTTAAAGGTAGGCGTTACTACTGCAGCTAGAAGGGATTAGACCACACAGCGAGTCAACAAGGTCACTGTGACAGGTGGCTATCTCATTAACTCAGCTCTCATTTAACATAAGAAAAAGAGGATCATGGGGGACCAACAGGCACCGATTTGGGAAGTTTTCTATATAGAGGGAGCAAGTAGCTACAAGTAGGACAGTGTGCCTTTAACATTTAACATCCTATTGTATCAATATCAGCCATCCGCCTTGGTTTGATTCGAACCCACGATGTTTGGTTAGGCAGGCAGACACTTTACCGACTGAGCAAACTCGCCTCCGCTAATGAAGCATATGAAAGCAATTAATGAATGCACCAATAATTCAACACATTGTTTGTAATTGATAACATTTCGGTTCACTTTTAAAAACTTCAACTGTTTGTACGATGTCAATCTTGCAAGACGCGTCACAAACCGGTTAAGTTACCAATGCAGACAACAAAAACGACACCGGGCTTGAGTGTAACGAGCATAAATATAACAAGATGGTAACTGACATATTGTTAATGTGAAGATATCGTTTGAAATAACCGGTCCATTAAAGTGATGAATACATGAGGTGTTAGTCAAGACATTAATTGCAACAATGAGATACATCAAACACTTACTGAAATCTTATTTCTTTAAAGTAAAGAAATTCAAGCTTTAAAACTTATGCTCTTTTTTTGTTATTATTCATGTCTTCTTTCGGGTATGAAAACTCAACACAGCCACAATTAGACGACGGCATTCATGATCAACATGTATGATGCCGGGGTGAACAAGTGAATAACTAAAGCTAGATTTCTTTGAAATATCATGACAAACACTATACGTCACAGAAACAGTCAGACATCACTCTCTCAGCAGAACATTTACCGATGACACTTTGCCCCCCAGATCATAGCACATCAGTAAAAGAAAGTTCATGACCACACGGTCGTGTCGTCATGGCAACTAAGAAACTTGACTCTACTTTTCGCCGACATCATGTTTACGTCATAAGACATTAGACTCATAGGGAGACTACGTTCATTGATCGTTATGAACAATGATACTTACTACTCTAATATTAGGTAGTTTCCCCGTACAATCAAAATGCATATGATAATTATTTTCGTTGCACTTTCTGTTATTTACTCTATTTAGTTTGATTTCTATCTCAAATTAGAGGTTATTTTGTCATATTTGTGATATTTGCTATTCTCTACGCCTTTTTCTTTTATAGCTACAAGCTAAGGTTTAATACTTAAATATATAATTTTCCGTCTTACGAATATTAAGCTACGATAAGGCAACATTGACTCATGAATTTATATTCATCGCTTCATATCAATAATTCATCCGTATCGGTGTGACAAATTATTAGATAAATGTTCGTGATGATGGAACTGGTGATATGCACCAGGGTTTATGGATATCTTTCATGACAACAAGATATTAAATGATAACATACAGTCTTTGCAAAAACAAAATCAATGCTGGTTCACATCATTGATAGGTTCAAGACTTCTCTAAAAACGTATCTCTTTAATAAGAGGTGAACAAATCCTTCATACAGGTCCTTCTGTGTAGAATATTACCATGCAGTGTTTTTTTCTTCTTTTTCCTTACTAGTATTTACTTTTTCTTTTTCATTTTTCCTGTTAACAAATGTATTATGCGCTTTATAAGAACTGTACTATTATTATTATTATTATTATTATTGTGTAAGAAGATATTCTTTTAGGAGGGGCAGGGGAGAGAAAAGAAGAGTTTTTCATTGAAAATTCGACAGCCCTCACCTTCTTGGGTAAAACGTATCTGTGCGAACTAAGCAGCATCCGTTCCCATTACTTAAAAAAGAAAGATAACCAAATTGGGGATTGAGGAGAGCATTATTACTTTTCAACTAAGATATCTACAATGTCATCATCTTCGAAGTGTGGTCTAGCTTATTTGAAAGTTCTAGCAATCCCGGAAAGTTTGGGGAAACACTGACGCACAACCGGGACCGCCACTGTGGCGTGTGATTTTGTTTAGGAACGATGGTGATGAAGGGTATTTTCAAAGAATTTTGAAAAATAACTAACTTTTTATGTCTTTGTCATAACAAATATGCCATTTCCTATTTCAAATTCTACGTCATTATGTTTATTTATGTACGGTGTGGAAGCCTGGAAGGTAGATCTCTATAACCCTCTCTCTATACCCCTAATTTGAGAGTACATGCTTTTCATGAACATGATGTATTTGATCTTCTTTGTCCCTATTTAGCTCGATTAGATGACCTTTCTATCAAACCAGAAATTTAATCTTTTACATGAGAGCCAGGTGGAAATTAAAGGGAAAATGTTTCACTCCTTTTAATTAACGTTTTCGCGGGTAGATCGTGTATGAGAAGCTGCAAACCTTAAACGAACAGTTCAAAGTACACATACACTGTTTTTTTAAAACATAGTGCTACATTATATCTCTACGATGAGTAACGGTCTATAGACCTACATGCTATTTAATAGGTCATACCAATGATGACGTCACGATAATTATGTACAACAGTCACTCAAAATATATTATAATCCAATTCGTCACTGGCTTTCCTCACCTGTCTTCTTCTACTTTGGGAGAAACAGGCCCTATGTACCTGTTTCCGGTAGGTTTGAGTTCGTTTGCGTTACCGTGGTAACAAAAAAAGAGGAAAGAGTGGAATGCCCTGTGTATCTGTTTCCGCTGAGTTTGGCCCCACAGGTGTTAACATTTTGATAAAGAAGGAGAAAAGGTAGGGAGGCAACTTTGAGTTAATTTCCTTTTCTTTAGTGATAAAGGGGATGGATTGAGTGATAGTCCATGCATATACAATGTCATGTTTCAGATAAGTTTAGATTCATAAATGAGTGGGTTGAGTGTGCGTGTGTGTGTGTTTGTTTATTTGCTCAAAAACATTTTTACAGACGTGTATCAATCAGATATGATGGTTAACGTATTGGGACCGACCTTACACGTCACCATCCGAAAGACGTGACTCAGTTTCGAACCGGGATCCGCCTGAGTCAGTTTGTAGGCGAAGATAGAGGGCAGACCATGCAAGTTAACGTGCCGCTAGACCAGCTCACATCTCCCCTGATAACCCTTGTCATGGTTATAAAGAACAGGTGAACAGGGTGGGAGGAACAATGCCATGAAATGGACACTCTTTGATTGGCAGAAAATTATATTCAATGAGTTATTGTGATTTCGCGGTTTCTTCATCATCATGAACAATATGAGGGCCTGCTGAATCTCTTCAAAAATGGCACGAAGTGTAGACATAATCTTTTTTCAAAAGGCCTTTCGCAAATATATAATTTGGGCGACCCCCCCCCCCCCCCCATAACGCAAAACAAACCAAGGCCCCCTTACTCAAAGTATATGGATCACAATAGGTTGGAATATTCTGCCCCTCATAATGCCAATGTATGGATACGCCATTGGATGACTCACTTACCGGGATCTCCCCACTGGGATGTGTCTTCAGACGTGAAGAAATCGGTTGTGAGATGCATATACTCTCCAGGATTGCCGCATCGGCCAGGCTGACGGACAAACGGCTGAGGAGGTATGTCCGGGTTACTCCCCGTTGGTCTGTATTCAATAAATCACACCAAAATGACAATAAAAACAAATAACGAACAATTTCTTTTTAAAGTGGGTTAATTTGTTGATTTATGGATTGATCTGATGACGAGAAATCCATACACGGAAGTTTTTAACTTCCGTTGTAAGGGGAGTTTCAATAATTGGCATAAATCGATGAACAGGGCGGTTGGGAATCTCAAGATCAATTGGACCAGAAATAGCTTTATTCACTTTGTACCATTTTTTTCTTCTTCAAATGTATATTGTTTTTCTAATTTGTTTCCTTTATTATGTACCTAATTTATAAACTTATTATTAAATTATCAATTTAATGATGTTTGCTAAAAAGTTTGCTTAAAATACAAAACAACCTCTCTCAGCGTTTTACCCTAGTTATCGGGTTCAAGAAAAATTCATATTTATAATGAGATTAGATAATGAAGTTGTAATAGATAGTTTTTCTTTGTTCACCAAAAACATAATTGCAATGAGGGGTAATTTTTAGATACTATATGTTATAACAAAGTAGTCGTGTACAATCTTATGCTTTTGTTTTAGTTCTCATTTACATATTTCGTATTGCATGACTTATTGTTTATTTAGAAAGGTGTTGTAAATGTTTTATATTATGTTTTATATATCGATTGTTGCATTACATTGTAAAGTGATTATAACTATGTCTATAAACAGAATATTGATGTACATCAATGATGTTTAATAAATACAATACAATACAATACACGTACAGAGTGCACACATCGTCTCTCTATAGGGAGCTTTCAAACTGTATACAATTTATGTACATAAATATGAAATATGACGATTCCAAGAAGATTCCGAAGGATCATGCATTTTCGCCGATTGATATATTGATCTATTATAAATCAAGGACGCTCAAGTTGTTAATGTCCTATAAGTCTGTATCAACCATGGTAAATATAATAATGATTTGGTGCTTAGAAAAGCTTCATTTACACATTCATATGAAACATATCAATTCTTTATTCTTATTTTCCTTGAATTTCAAATACATGTTATACGTTGTTTTAAACTGTATCATACCTGATTTTATTTCTCTCACGCCCTGTTGAAGCTAATACTTCTACCTATTTTGCATGTAGGCCCATTAGTCATCAATTAATGGTCTAAGTGATGGATTAATAAGGACAAAAGGACTTCCTATTCTTGAAAAAAAATTCCACCTGGTAACTCATCACCCTTCTTTTGACCTTAATAACGGGGTGAGTCAGAGCTCTCTAATCATATAGTCACAAATCTGGTGTCTCATAATTATGATTGTGCTACAGTTTCTTGAGAAAAGAAAGTAACTATCACAAACACCAATCATTACTTATTTTACGTCTCTATTATCTTTCTAATAATAAAGATAATAATGCTAGCACACTGTATGTTGTATCTCCATGCGATTATTAAAGTAACAATTAAATGCCTTGATGAAAACAATTTTACATAGACTGATAAGCTAACAAAAGTTATAAATAATCATAAATTGAACATCTTTACTTTTTATGATGAAATAATTTAACTATCACAATGAAATGAAAATACCAACCATTCATATCGATCTATCAACATCACAAATACGAACATGCTTATTCTCCGTTTGATAATCCTATCTAAAAATACTTATCTTCTTCAATTTCAAATTTTAAGATTGTTTTAGTACATTTCCACAAAGGATGTTCACTTTATCAAAGATTTATTTTGTCTTTATCGCCGAGGGAACGAAGAGAAGAAGAAGCAAACATCATACGTTAATACTGTCAACTGACAGTTGCATCTGAATTTAAAGATGATTTTAATGTCTCATCAATAATACCCAACATTTGCGCAGACGCTTTGAACGTCTATTAAAGCACGATTAATCTATAACTATTTACGCACATGTCTTTCATTGACCGATTTACCAACCACAGAAAACGGAAATATCCAAATTATCTGGGATTAGGTTAATTCCTTGTAATAATCGGAGGTGAAAGACGACTACCCTCTAACAGATCAGATTGTGTATTACATAAAAGTAAATCGAGACAAGTCTAATGGTTCTAAAAATGGGAATTCGTGCTAAAGAATGAATAAGTTATCAATATATTTCGGTGATTATACAACGATTAATCACACCCTAGCGTCTAGACACAAGGAAAATACAATGAATAAATTTGTTTGATACTTCTCAGATTGCCCAAATATATTGTTTAAAGCTTCCAACATCTTGTATGAAATATATGATGGTTGAATTGTACAAATCTTGTTTGGTGTTTCAGCTGAGAAATCAGCCTCTTTTTATTAGTTTGTTTCGACTAATTTGTAAAAAGATGTAACATGGCCTACAAAAAAAAATGAGAAGATATGTTACCCAGTGATTGTATTTATTGGTTTTCTTTACCCTTGACACAGTTTGGGTGGATAGTACGACATCGCACAAGAAATTATAATAAAAAATAGAATGATGCCTGACTGTGCCTTTAAAGTACCCTCGAACAGGCATCGAACAATAGCACCATATCTTTTTCTATCATAAGTATGTGTGGCTTTCCCCCCGAATTATCGCCTGAATCTGAGATTTGCCAGAGATTTGCCAGAGATTTTTAAAGCATCCTTATATTTCCATCCTAAAATAGACAAACTTGCAAGATAACAATCTGGATTCTTACAAAGGTGACACATTTGGCATTTCAAGAAGTTTCAGACAGACTTCCGAAAAAAGGGGACTGATAAAAATACACACAAATCCTTACACTATAAATCGCTGTCGGTTAAAATGTAGTTTTCTTGAATGTTGATGAAAAGAATCCTGCGTCGATGCTCTTTTAAGATTTCATGCAATACATAAATAAATGACACCTACCTAACCAAGAGATTGGCTGTATCGAGCTGTGCTGTGTGTGGGGCGAATTTGTGGGTGGGTAGTTGAGGCCAGTTCTTTGGGATGAGGACGGCAACATCTCGAAAGAAAGCTCGTCCGTTCGTTGCATTGAAGAGAAACGACGAACCACTGGTAAATATATTCTAGAAATAAACAAGGAGGAGATTTGAATACAAGACAATGAAAAGTGTATTATATGAATAATTGATATACTGATAAACCAAGTTATGAGAAGTGATGATGTGAAAAACTATGAACACAAATACACGAAGCTGACAATTATACAGCTTAAATTTGTAGAAGTACCACATAATAAAATAATAACAACGTGTATTGGTCGAGACTAGAAGAAGGAGATGTGGGCGTGTGACAACTCTCATCCATTACAATAATTTTGTTGGCACATTCGATTTTGGTTTTTGGCAAATGAAAAAATCCCCCTTATAGGGGAAGGAGGCTTATTTGGGGAAATGTTGACATCTGTCGACATATAAATAAATCAAATTTTGAATAAGCATAATTATACGGAAAGTCTCTGTAATTATTAAATTACCAATTAAATTACCAATTCAGCTAGTGCTAAATTATATCAGTTGCAATATTTGACTTAGAACACGATTTATATACGACTAAGCATATCAAAAGTGGGATGAGCGAGGAATATCTGGTGACTCTATTTCAAATTCAAGATGATTAGTTTTGATCGGTATTTATAGACCATCATGAGTCATGATTTGCGTATTGCCGATAATACGATTATAATAGGTCTGTTTTCTTTTAATAACCGTATCATTACCAATATAAACCCTATATGGGCGAAAAATTTGTGAAACTATACGTTGTCCACGGATTAAAAAAATGTTGTATTGAGTCTGTCTGTCTGTAAGTCTCTGTCTCTGTTTCCGTCTCTGTATGTCTCTCTCTCTCTCTCTCTCTCTCTCTCTCTCTCTCCCTTAATCAATTTATCAACTATTAAATTAGTCATGAACACAAACAAGTTTTATTGGTTTGTATTCTATTTGATGATTATATATAACCTCATGTATCGTACCAGTATTCGTCATCTCTTTAACGGCATTGTTTCTTTTATTGGTAGGCCTCGGCATTTTGTTCACACATGGCCAAAATTACTGTGTTATATCATTCATGATTACCTGCTCTACTTCTTAATCCATCTCTTATTCACATAGCGATTTATACTTGATATACGCTATATAAAGGAAGGGGTTGGGTATGTAAAGAGGATGATCTAAGGCGTATCCACGAACCAGCGTAGGCCCTATCCGCCTCCATTTTCAGGCCCAGAAGAAAAAGATTGACACAACTTGTAAACACATACCATATAATAAAGAAGTCTTATATTGAAGGAAATAGGCATTTCAAAATGGTATAACCCTATTATTACATACTCTTACATATCTAGCGCATGGTCATGATCGATGGAGAAGCCACAAGTACCTGTACTGGTAACGTATTGTAAGGTCTATCGGTTTATCTTCGTCGTCTATGTTTTTAGAAGAATACCCCCTTTTAGAAATTTCTGAATAGCTAAATGAACTAGAAGCAGAAACAAAAGTTATCGTCAAATCGCAATTTTAAATCATAGCATACAGTCCACAGATGAGATACAATACCGAGTTGCTTTTCTAAGATTTCATATTAAATTTGATAGTGCAGGATATTTGCATTTCTAACGACCTTCAAAAATATATCATAATCTCTTATTGTGTGCTTTTCTTAATCATAAGTATATTTTTACTAAATTGCACTTAATTTTTTCTCTCAGTTTAGATTCCATTCAATCACATGCAGGTACTACATGCACACTCTGTAAAACTTTTTTTAAATTCTGACAGAGGCCAATCTTTCTTTCGGCTCTATTTTAAAATATCTAAACCTACAACATATTGAAGGGATTGGACAAGAACGGTCGTTTTGCTTTAGATGTGCATTATGCTAATTATGAATCGCTGATTTTTACAGAACATCTAATATAGGAGCAGCATTAATCTGACGATTATGAGCTTTATTGGAAAGAATACAAGTTTTGAAAAAGGTGATTAACACAAGAGGACAGTTATAGTCAGCTTTTAGCATTCTAACTTGGCAAGTTTTCAAAAGCCATTTCTTGTCCTTAAAAAGTCGTCATGGTGATGGTATGGTTTGAGTTTGTCTATCCTATTTATAGTCTTTTCGTTTCTCCCTCTCTTCTCTTTCAATTTCAATAACCGCCTTTCTACTTTTGAGTAGACATTTCTCTATTCTATTTTATCTTAATCGTTCATTTCGATCAAAGGCCGTCTTATACATTCCATCCCATTTAAGTTTCTGTTATTAATTAAACTCGCATAATATTTATCATGCCTCTTACATATCCCTTATTCCTTATAGCCCTATTCTCTCTCTCTCTCTCTCTCTCTCTCTCTCTCTCTCTCTCCGTCTCTCTCTCTCTCTGTCTCTTTATCTGTCTCTCTCTATCTCCGTCTCTGTCTCTCTCTCTCTCTGTCTCTCTCTCTCTCTGTCTCTCTGTCTCTCTCTCTCTCTCTCTCTCTCTTCCTTCCCCCTTTTATTCCTCCCCTTCTTACTCTCTTATTTCATGGCCAGGCGTCTAACCCCCCCCCTCTTTCTTTGATAATGTTTGAAATCCACTTTATAAGCTCTAAAATGTAAAAGATTACTTTGTTTGAATGGGCCCCCCATGAACATTTACTAATTTCAATACAAACCATTTTGATATAATTATATAACAAAATCTTAAAATGTATCAGGTATTCCCCCTCCGTGCCCTCTGCATGACTAATGCCTACGAGAACAATGGGATGATCCTTATCCTCTTGAATTCAGTAAAACAAAAGAAACACAAAGTATTAATCACAGCGCAAAAAGGGGTCTGTAATTGAGTCACAACAGAATTACATGTATAATGTAGGGCAAGTAAAATGGAGGCCCAATGCTATTGTCATTCCAATTTAACTTAGGGGGTTCCGAAAGGTCGCAATTCTGGCTCACTGATTTAACTCAACCCCCCCCCCCCCTCCGCCACATATTTTCCACGATCGCAATGACTTTCAAAAAGTAATTTACCTATTTCGATAGCCTTGCACGACACGTGTTCTAGTGCGAGCATGAGAATAACATATCACATAATCGGAATATGATTTCTATAGTATATATGGTATTGAACTTTCCCCAAGTTGATTTCTTGAAAGTCTTAACGATCGTGTGATTATTAAAGTCCCGGTTTAAAGTACACAACATGTTCCACTGATTGTTGTTATAGAACTTATATAAGAACACCTTAAATATGATAAACTTTTATTTACTTGTCTATTAATAGAAGAATAGGTACAAATTGATTCGTTGTTGTAAAAAAAAGAAAAGAAATACCACTCACTTGGTTATCTTACCTTGAATGTCTGAATAAGCGCATCATTTGGCGGTATGCTTGGGTCTATAGCTGCTAGGATCCCTGAATATCCATTATTGACTAGATTGATCTGACTCCTACCCCAGCTCCCAAGCCCAGGAATGGTTTGTGAATGGGCAGTTCCCGCCAAAACGAGTCCAAGAAATATTGTCTGCAACAAGCAGACTTGTGCTGTCCTTAACTCCTCCATAATTTTGAAGTTTGAAATTCAGTCACGAAAAGCCTACAGGCCTACCAAAAGCAAGTATGACGCGAAGATGGCTGTGCTACAGTAGCTTTACTGGAAAGACGGCCTCTAGTCTTCTTTTACGCCAGATAGTAGGAAAAACCAGTCGCCTAGATCTGAGCAGACAACAGTATCAATATCACAATTTCTCCTCGATTAATGATCACAAATAAAAAAATCTGTCTAATTGTTTTCGCTGAAAATATTTCCAGTTTTGAAAGTCCGCATAGGAGTTTCATTCGTTGTGGTTTCTGTAATCTATATTTGATGGCTGATATAAATATTACACCATGATCAGATCGCTGCACTGAGAGGGACTGACTTGAAGAAGAAGGGGAAACAAATCAAAACTTGTCTACAGAAACACTAATGTATGAGCTACGAAATAAGCCGGCTTTCTATAATCCTCCTATCATGCAAGACCTCCAAATGTGTGTGCAGTCTACATCTTCTGTCATCAAGACCAAAAACACAGAAAGAATTTCAAATTGGCCCAATTCCGATCAGAGCTGACCGATATCCTTAAAAAGTGAATTAATTGGCAAAACTTGTGCGATCAGAAGAGCGTCATGCGTTGAGTCACGATTTACAATGATCAAACTTTTATTCGAACAACCCTGAAGATTTTGTTCTGTCTTTATTGCGTGAAAGAGCAGACGGACGGTAAGCGCGCTGAGAAGTCACCAGAGAGTGAGCGAAGTTTGGGAAAGAGGGTAAGAACCTTTTTAAAACTCCGGAACACGTTGGGAGGCCGGATTGAGGTGATGGGGCTAAAGCGCAGCGCGCGCAAACGAATTTTGAGACCGTAGTTCACAATGGTTTAATGTGATAGGAAAACGCTCATGGGGTCGTTGTTTTGGTAACCGTCTATGAGAATCATGAAAAATTAACTTCATACCGAGTCGTAAACACAGCTGCTCGATTGCACCTTGATCATGGGGGGTAAATTTAAGTTGGTTTGTTCTTAGCGAGTAATGGGTTTGGTAATAGAATCCACGTTCTATCACATTACAGAAGCTAATATTTCTTTATCTAGGGCGAAATCGTTCTATATTACATTCCTTTGCTATGATAGGATTCTTTATTTGCTTGCAGCGAAATATCCTTTACATGGGTCTCTTCTTGATGTGATGTTCTTGTACATAACATTTTCTCCATTAATTATAAAAATGGTGATAATATTTCTTGTTTACCTAGGTTTGCCTCATCAGTATTAATACTATTCTCCCTGAGGGCAATGCAATCGCCAAGCAACCATAATAAGGCGCTCTAGCATCCTCAAGCATTCAAGGAAATGTTACCTATCGGATATCCATTTACTACCCTTGGGTGGAGAGTGTCAAAAATAGGTTAAATGTTGCCATGTCCAACGACGTGTCCACTCAACCACGACACCTCAGGCTACATCAATAAACTGAACCATCAGACACAATGGTAATATACTTCTTCAAATGCTGCCAATGATGCTGATGCATAGAGTGTGTTCCATTTTCATCAGTTTCATACCAAACACCAATTTTCAGAATGAAAAATAAACAACAATTCACGTAAGCAGAAGATGCATTTAAAAAAAATGTCAAAATTCTTTCATTCATGTATATTTCGTTTCTTCTATCGTAGTAAACTTTTCTTGTGTTTTTATTTAAAACCACACATATTCCCCTTTATATTTTGCTATCAATAGTCGGCTACAATTAATACGGGGGACAAATTTGCCCGCCCTATAGCCACATATCGTTATGTGACGCGGTTTTCTACCCCCCCCCCCCCCCCCCCCTCCTCCCTTAAGACAATCAAGGCAATCGTGGATTCATGATTCTTTGGCAATTTTTTTTTGCGGGGTGGGGCATGTCGCCCCCCCCCCCCCCGTGTGCCCTGGAGCCGTCACTTCCTGGATCCACCTTTGTTTCATATCGAGTTGCAAAGTGTTTATATAAACATCTCAGGTCACATTTTCATCATCGACTCATCTTATTTAAGAATTCCGAGTGTTTTCTTTATTCTTTAAGATATTTCCAACGACTAAGATTACCTTTTGGTGAATATTTTGTACTCGCTAGGCTAGAGCAATCCAAAAATTTCACTTTTGAAGCAGAGTAAAGGTCAATATGTTCTAGGCAGACTGTTGCGCTTATGGTGACGATGAGAAGCAAAGAATCGTAACAAAGCGCGCGAGAATATGCACAGTTCATACCGACGCCGAATGTCGCGCTTTAAATCGGCGATCAATTCGGCGTCATTTTTGTTTACTTTTCAAAAAATCTCACGATCTCCTCAGTGAACTTGACAACACAACAACGTAATCAACAAACCTTGAGCCATCACAAGCTCCAAACGTGCAGTGACTCAGCAATTTTTATATCGCTTTATTGGAAGAAAGTGACTGACATTGTCTTATCCCTAGTATTATGAAGAAAATTTGGCAAGATTTAACAGTTTTTGTTTATTTTACGTAATGATTTCGCAATCAATATGTAAAATATACCTCAGACATTTTTATTTAATGTTGTGGCGTCCTTTCCAATGGGTACAAAGGGCTTTATGTGTTTAATATGTGATTTCACTCGGAGAGGACTTAAAGCCGTCGGTCCCCTGGTTGCTTACTTACAATCTCATGCTTTCTTAGCGGTCAGGTAAAACAAACTAACCAAACCAATCAAATTTACATATGTGTAAAAGACTGTGATGGAATTTGGAAACAGTTCACATCGATCCCAATAAAGCCTAATGACAGAAGTGTTAACCGGCCCTGAAACGCTCAGCATGGTCAAGATGGTAGGCACATGTTCATATTTCTAACGAATAAAATCTAGCCAGCATGAGTTAACAAATATAATATGAGAAACGTTGCCAATATAATGTAAATTAATACCCTGTGATTTTCAAGTTCGAATTGGCACCGCTGTGTATCAAGTGACAGTTAAGGACACACAGTATCCAGTAGATTAAAGGAACACCAATAGGGTGTGGGGCTTCTGTGAAACCTTAAACTGTTTCCACTGCGATCAATGACCGAAATTGGATGCTGGACTTTGAGAATAAGATCAGAAGTGGTTGATCTTCTGGAGCACATTATTAGCACACCTAATCACGTGTCGTTATTGGGCTCCATGACATACGAATTAATTCAGAATCCGTTTTCAATTAAAAAATATTGTACCGTATATATAGCTTTAAATGAAAGATTAGCATATAAGGTTACTGAGTTGGGTATGGAAATGTTCGATGTACAATTCAGAACAACTAGAAAGTTTTACATTATTGGGGAAATTGTGCCCAATTTATTGTAAGAAATAGTGACTCATGTTTATAAGAAAAATTCACAATTTCTATTAGTCGATCAGTGAGGAAATAACCATGTTTTACCAATTTTTATAATTAGTACAAATTTTAACTTTAATCAGGTGAAAGAAAGAAAATCATGCAGGCCTGAAAGAAGAAAAGATAAACCACCGATTTTTGTTTTGTCTGTCCCATCTCATTGCTAAATTAGGGCGCCAAAATAAGACCAACAAAGAGTGAATGAGCAACATATTAAAGGGTCAACCACGTAGGGCCAGGTATGGTGAGTGTGTACCTATTTGTTAGCTTTTCAAAGTTTGCCCTATAATATCACCCAGTATGACATTAATTTTCCCTTACCGACCTCAAGACTTTGTATCCAGGGGAGGCCGCACTTGAGTCATATTCTGTAATACTTCGCAGCGTGATATCATTATCTTGTCTGTATATCTTCTTCACGAATGTGTCACGTTTTCTTGGGGGTTTTGTTAGCTCAAAGTCACGGGTTAAAAACAGTGTGGGAGTATTCAATATCAAACCAAAAAAAACACAGGTGTTTCATGCAGTGAATATAAACGAAGATGTATTTAAAGACCAACAAAATCGTTGCATTTCATTCTACTTGTTTGCTCGTTTTTGTTTTTTGTTTTGTTTTGTTTTGTTTCTTGTTGTTATTTTTTTTTTTGCTTTTGTTTGTGATTTGCTTTTTCTTTAGGTTTTTCCTTTTCTTTTTGTTGGTCTTTGTTCTCATTATTTGTTTGATTTTTTAATAGCCCGGACCCTCATGATCGCAGTTGTATTTATTCGTTTTTGTATTCAAGTGATTACAAATACAAAGTTAGAGAGACAGAGAGAGAGAGAGAGAGAGAGAGAATGGGTCGGGGGAGTGTGGAAAGAGTTGGACTGAAATGGTCGGAATAATATTTTCACGCACATAAAACTAATATGGTGTAAAAGTTAAAAATTATCAACAAATACGTTATTTTGTTTACATGTTATATCAAAATTAAATGGTTCGATATCTATTGTCATCAACTCAATGTTGTTGTTACCAGAAACCTCGTTAGTATATAGCATTAATTCCCAAACTTACACACTATAGTGTTGATGATATCTGCATTGATTAAAATATTAAAAATAGTTCAATTACAGGCAAAAACAAAACGAGCAAATCAAAAGAATTAACAGCAAAACATTTTGATTGCCATGAAGCTTTGCACGCATGCCAGAAAATTATCAGGTTTCTTTAAAAACCTGATATTTTAAATTAAACATTGAAGCGAAGTGAAAATAATCAATGACAGTATCAGATTAAGGAAATTCTTGTGCAGTATAGTAAACACCCTTCTTAGTTACTTTTCCCTTTGCTCTTTAAGATGACGTGCCAGGTCAAATTGATCAAACTATTTTAGTTCCATAAACATATAAATTTGATACAATAAATTACGTTAGGGCTTTGTCTCCCCCCCCCCCCCCCCCTTAGTCTATTTTCGCTAAATAATTCCCATGGCAGCAGGTCAAATTCTTTTTCTTTTTTGTTCTTCTTCTGTCTCTCCCTCCGTATTTTTCTCTCTTCATCCAGGGGCGTTGTTAGAGAGAGTATGAGCCCCCAATTGAAAATGTCCGTCTGCAAATTGTGATTTATTTATCCATTTTTTAAATTAGAATTGTCGTCAAATGTCGCATAGTTTTGTTTTACTTCCTGCAGGACAAAATGGAATCTCTGAATGCTAATTTTTTTTTCTTGCTACAACATGTACAGCCTAATCTTTGGCAAATTTAGTGGGGGATCACCCACTAAAACCCACTAAAAATGTCTGCCCGAATATATATCTGTCTCTGCCCCCCCCCCCCTCTCTCTCACTTTCTCTTTCTCTCTCTCTCTCTAACCCATCTTTACTCCACCCTTCTCAAATCTCTCCCTCCCTTTTTGAAATTCTCACTGATTCTTTTGTCCCGCTGTCCCACAACATGATTTATTTGTCAAGAGCATAACTGAGAGTCTGTGTCAAATTCTATTTCCCGTTAATCTAGACATTTCAGGTATTTCATTTGCTTCCATTCATCAGCCATCTTTCTGCGTATTTACACGGAAATGCAAGATAACCCATGAAATTCACAAATTGAAATCTGAAACCACTTCAACAAACTTTTATAAGGAGATCTGATTTCTCAACAAATAAAATTCATCTTCAACTTCCTAACAACGGCATTTTTCTTTTTTTCTCTTCGGGATTGAACTTCAAGTTGCCGAATAAAAATTGGGATGGGAGGAGGAGATGGGGGGGGGGGGGAGTGGTGGGGGGGGGGGTGGGTTGGATAGCAAACAACTTTCGACCAGAGAAGAGATTTGGGTGTATATAGGGAGGCATTGTCTAATGGTGTGGAGTAGTGGCCGTACAGGGGCGCGGGGCACGGGGCACGGGGCACGTGCTTCCATTGGGATGGATGAGAAATGTAAAAAGATGGTAAAAATAGGACCCTATGGCGCCCATCCCCTCATGATACCGGTACCCCTCTCCCCCCCCCCCCCATGTCTGGATCTATGCTACGCCACTGGTGGTAAGGCGGTCTCTATATCCCTACTTACATCTATGATCGGTCTTATACATTCTGTAAGGCATACTGTGTAGGTCTTCATCCGATAGATGAAACACTTTTACACGAATTAGTCCTGTGATTAGGATTAGGGCTGGTAAATATTTTGTGAATATTAGGTTTTTATTGGACCAATGGACCGATGGGAAAACATTACGAGCATCATTACAGTTGACCCATCTCCCATAACACTCACTCAACATACACAAACCTTCCGTTTTCCAAGAACAAGATTCTTGAGGGGGGTAACGACGAGATCCGCATTTTGGCAATGACACCGCCTTGACCTCGAGCATCATATAACATGATGTATGTTGGGAAAGATCAGTTATTACAGCGATCAGTTTTCGTTCAGAATTTATTCCCAAGAAAATACTCCCCCGCTTGGTATTTCCTCGGAAAAATAAACGTTTTAAAACGAAAAGACCCCAGTCTAAAAAGTACAAAACCAAAAGAAGAGTAAGGTATGCTATTGAATGACAAGTATAAACAACGCTTATAAATGGCATGAGATTGACATATTTGCTGACGTCACTGTAACTGTCTTTGGAATATGACTTTGTGGCCGATCTTCGGGTCGACACCGCAGAGATTCCCAAGAATAGAAATGTCAGAATAATTCACAATCCAATATCCTGGAGGTTAAAACGTTTGAAATGTGAAAAATATACTAAAATGGAAGCATCTCGACAGGAAATACAATCGTTTATGATAAATCACCATTGTCAACACCGCTGGTTCATGAAATAAATTTAGATTTGCTGACGTCACCTTCATGGCAATGTTTCGTCATTATGAATGGTGCATTAAAACAGCTCAGTTTGTGAAGGCTAATGTGTGACAGATTGTGATGATAATCATTGCATGATCTGGAATTCAAAAAATAAGATAAACATCCGGAACTATTCAATATAATTTTGCAATGCAATTTAATCCGTCAGTTATGTAATAATGAGCGAATGTATGAGCAGTGCACGGCTGTCACAAACAGGTGAAAGTGATTGCCAATATAGGTCTGTATGCATCCATAGTCTGACCTTTTTTTTTATTTTACCCAAAAACATATTTGACAGAAAGTTCACACCGTACCCTGGGAATGGATTGGGACAGGGGAGGCAAGGGGTCGTCGGTATTGGGGGGGGGGGGCATTTTCTTTGGTCAGCGTTCGAAATATTAACAATAATAATAATAATAATCTTTTAAAGTCCACTCCAAATTTTATTAAGTTAAACCGAAAATGGAAATTCTTTTTGCCCAATTGATCGTGAGCCCGGCAGCCACTGAGCAGCGCCAGATCGACGTTGCTCTATCCCTATTGTTGAACGCCAAACAAGGTAGCAGCAACTCCCGCCTTTTTACGTCTTTTGGTATGACGCGGCCAGGGTTCGAACCCACGACCTCCCGGTTGTGAGGCGGACGCTCTACTGACTGATCCAACACACCGGTTATATTGTTATATTGTTTAAATTCTAACATCTGGAAGCCATTAACCTTTTGATTTGCATTTGTTTCCTGTATGAAATTTGTCGGCAAATTTGATTGGACAGCCCCTCTTTTTTCACAATGGTTTTGAGACGCCCTTGTTAGAGATTGGGAGAGGAACAAAGAGGCTCATGAACATAAAATGTATTTTAGTCTCGAATGAGAGTATTTAAATTCCTTTGGTCAGATTAAAAAGATGAAAAACTACAATTCGTTTCAAATTCTTTTAAATTGTTGTTTGTATTTATCATCATTTTTGTTTGAATGATTTCGTACATCAATATTTGTCAATAGTCAGTAGGAAATGCCTTTCTTATTTTTGTAACAAAGTATTTTTCTTAATGATTTTGTGCGTAAAACCTCCCCTCGCCCACATAACTCATAAACATTGTACGTACGTATTCACTTCTACGAGCACATTAACCCCTTCATATATTATATAGGGACATCGACCTGAACATAAAACCTAGGCAACCCCACACTGTAAAAAAATAATAGTCGAAATAACTCAATAAAATTGAGGAAAAGAATTTTGCCTTATTTTTATTAAGTAAATATTACCTACGGCATCTTAAGTAGAATTTACTTATTTTGCTGAATAAATTTTTACTCAGTTAAATCGAGTTACATTAACGTAAATAATTTAAGTATTGTAATCATTTTAGATAATTAAAAAAAAGCTATGATAGGATTACATATTGCACGATTTGGTACCCATCTAATCTAACAAGTAACATCCACTAATCATTCACTACTTCTATTTAAGATTTAATCGTATATATATATCTACCACCATCACAAACTATTACATACGCTTCAATTCGACACATATTGAAAGGCTCCAAATTTTATATATACTTGATCGTAGCATCTTAAAAGGAAAATTGGTTGACAATTTCCTGAAATATCAAGTTTTGATTTGTTTTGAACTGGGTAACAATTAAAAATTGTCTTGTCTTTGCTTAGCCATGTTAAATGAATTAGTAAATGTTTTAAAGTCCTTAAATTTTCATTCAACCACAAAAAAGAATTGTTTTATTTTAAAAAGAGTTTAATTTGGTCTTAATGAATATTCATAAATTATGTAAATATTTCTATTACGCACTGCATCGGTCCTTACTTTAAAAAGATAAGAATAATCAACATAAATTGTTTGAGTAATACGTATAATTTCTGATTTTGAGTTAAAATTACTAAATTAATCCAAGCTGAAATTACTTAAAGTTCTTATGTATTTGATTTTACTTAAATATTCCACGTATGTTCTACTAAATTGAAAGTTTGAGTTAGCAAGACTTAAATTTAGTGCGTAAGTGGCAAAACTAATGTTTTGAAGTAAATTCTACATGGAAAAAATACGTAAAAATTATCAATGAACAAATTCTTTTTTACAGTGCATATCCATGTTGTAATTCAATAATATCAACCCAAGGCACCCACCCCTATCGTATGTCCCGAAGGTTATGTTAAATGTATAATTGATACTGAAATAAGATAAGAGAGAATGTACCCTGAATCTATAAACTGACCAAAAGTCATTGACTGAGATCATGCAGTGAAGACTGATCAACCACAAATTAATATAACCGCAATTTGACCGTGTTGAATCAATCACAATTTAGGGGCAGATTACGTATTTACACTCTATATTGCTCTCATCACATTTCGGTTATCTTTAAATAGCATGTATCACAATATGATGAAGACATATTATGGCTCTCTGTCTGTTTGATGAAGATTTATTTTTGTTATATAAAAGAGTACCATAGCTTCCTCACGACTTACCACAAAATTTTTTAAATTATAAATACAAAAACCCGAACAAGCAGACAAAACCGAAAACAACACCAACATCAACAACAACAACAGCAGCAGCAGCAAGAATATAAGTCACATTATGATTAGGTCTCCTTGCATGAAACATGAGATCAAACAAAAATCCGAAAATAAAACCCAATTCTTATCGGCTAAAAGTTTTTTGGAGTTGAACCGCACAAGGCCTAGTTATGTTCAACCCCTTACTAGCCGTTTTCATTTTGCTATTAGGGACTTTTAGATTAACACGACGAGAGCGTGGACTGCCGCGTGTGACATTGTGTTAAGGCACTGGCTGGCCCGTGCCCGGCAGTGCCTTAAAAGGACGTCACATTACCTTAAAAGGATGTCACACGTGGCGGTCCACGTTCTCGTCGTGTAAATCTAAAAGTCCCCTTTTTTGGTTTAAATCATCGTACATTGAAATTTAACATTGTTCATTGTTATCGTGTTCATCGGAGTGTCTACTGAGTGTCGTGTTCATTATAATGAAAGGGGAAGAGGGGAAAGAGAGAGAGAGAGAGAGAGAGAAATAGAGAGAGAGAGAGGGGGGGGGCTACCACTACACTATACACAGCGTCGGTGTCTTGTAACTCTCGTGATACATCTCCCCATTTGTCGTCTGCTTTCAGTTTTAGAGAATTTCCTGCGATTGTGTACAATGACAGATGCCATGGCAACGTCACCTGTCTTTTGTTTAACCTGTTGTCTGGCTAGCAGATATATATCGGTATACAGTGTTGTTTACTGTTATGAGGTGAAGAGAGAAAGAGAAAGAGAAAGAGAGAGAGAGAGAGAGAGGGAGGGGAGAGATGGAAAGTTAAAGAGAGAGAGAGGGGAAGATGGAAAGAGAGAGAGAGAGAGAGAGAGAGAGAAAGAAAGATAGAGAGAGAGAGAGTTTGATGGAGTATCTCATTTCAATCTGATAAATAGGAGACATAATTTTTGCTTTAATCGTATATAGCAGATATTGCCTTATAATAACAAACAATGGTTTCTCTTTATTATTGATTTGCTAGACTTGGCAGGCAGAGGAAAAAAATCAAACAGAAATAGAACGGATGTAAACAAAACAAAACAAATCAAAGCTACATAAAAACAAATTCTTCAGACGATATGCAAGTCACATGGCAAACTTTCACCCATTTTCTATATTGTATGATTCATCAGAGTGCTTTTGGCTCTTGACGAACTGACCAAAAATATCGTTTAGACAAGATCCATAAAATAAAGAAACCCGCTATTAGCGGACAGCCGTGAAGTACAGTGTATGCATCCTTCGTTGCCAGCCCAGGAAAGGTGATACTAGTTTGCAGCCCCTTGTCCGTCGTACGGAAGAGAGTGTCTGCACCGTGAGACTAGACTCATCTAGACTGCCCTGGATACTACACCATAGGCTATGTACTGCTCCTAACAGAGCTAGGCTCGGCTTAAGGCTTTAGGAATTATAGATAAGTGTCAAATTAGAGTCTGTGCCAGCAGACTATACGGAAATACTAGGCAAGCTTGCCTTGTAACTTCTTGGCCAAGGTGGGGATGTTGTACGTCATTTCTTCTGGAAATCTTTTACCAACATGCACCTTTTTCTCTCTATTTCTATCACATGAATTCATCATAAGTTCGATCACATTACTAAACCGCTATGACTCAGGTGCGTGCTGCAACGTCGGGGAATCCAATACTCAGATCGCAACATTTTAACCGGTTGTCTTTCGGCAGGAGGGTTCAAAATTAGCCCCAAATACATGAGATCGTTGTCTTTGGTCTCCCATTTCTTAAAGATTATAATTCATGCAGCACTGTCAACTTAAAGCGAAAACAAAGAAATGTATAGGCGCAGTCATATATTTTAAGACGAAAATTTTGCAGAAACCGCAAAAATGAGTAAATGTGTGTCATAATGACAATCTTTATTAAAATATGAACAACATGTTAGGATAAATTTGCAGGTTTAGAAATTAGGTAAAGGGGGAAGTCCCCCTCCAATATTACGAAAGGAAAGTTGATTCCTCTTGTAATGAACCAAATCTGACCTTGGAGATATGATTGAATATCTCCTCATATTTGTTTCCATATTTTGCCATTACACGATTTGAAAGGGAAAATAGACAGTTTCTTGATTTAATAAATAATTAATTATGAACAATAAGCTTTGAACTGCATTTGCAAGGCTTTTGATTTACATCTACATTATGCCATGGATATCATTTAGCACAAGTTTCAAATGTATACTTAAAATATTCTGTGAACACATCAACTTCCTGTGAAGCGCTTACAGACATCGTGGATGGGTTAAACTCTATATACATGATAGAGAGCATCATTATCAACATCATCGTCAACATCATCATCATCATCATCATCATCATTACCATCATCATCATCATCATCACCATCATCGTCATCATCGTCATCAAAATCATCATCATCAACAACATCATCAACATCATCATCATCATCATCATCATCATCATCACCATCACCATCACTATAGATCCCTACGTAAGAGTCAAATTTATTAATCGATGAAATAACTTAGTGTAAGTTTATCGAAGTGAGACGCATTATACTACATGGATACCCACTTAAAGTCTACATCAATGGTGCAGACGCTCTTAACCAATCCATGTTCATTCTATGTCCTTGTGGGAGTAGAGATCAGATGAAGATAAAATCATAAAGGAAGCCAAAAAGTGATGTCATTTGACTGAGGATTCTATCTTTAGGTTAAGGATGAGGGATTGTAAAGGGAAGATGGAGGTTATAGCCCCGCTTTTGGATTGAAACAGAGCCCCCTTGATCGCCCAAAGAAGGGTAAGGGGACAGGGAAAAGGGAAAGATGGGAAGGTGACCAAGATTAAAAGGGACGAAGGGAGAGGGAGAAGGAGTTAAAGGGGAAAACGAGAGAAATGGTTCAAATTAAAGAGAAAGGCTGATGACGAATTGAGAGAAAGGGAGGAATAGGGAAGAAAGAGGGAAGAGAGGGAGAGAAAGGGATTGAAGGGGGAAAGGGGGTAAAGCGGGAGAAAGCGAGAAATGGGACAAAGTGGGGAGTGGAAAAGAAAAGCGAAAATTAGAAAAGGAAAAGGAAATAGAGGCGATAAGGGAGGGGGTAGACAGGGGAGGAAACAGAAGTTTAAATGAAACGATAAAAAGATAATTATCACCTATTTGTAATCTCATCTTTCTTTCTGATTGTCTCTAGCGGCGCCTATTATGACTACGCCCTCAGGAGGTCGATGGGCGAGGAAGAAAGGAAAAAAAAGCTCAAGAAAGGGTTGAAGATTAAAGAGAAGTAGGTTATCCGGGCTCATACTCTCAATGATTCAATTTCAAGACTGACCTGCATGGGGAGCGTTATTATAGAGAGCATAGGATGTTACCTCGGACTAATTTTGTGTAAATAATGAACGATGTCAAGTGAAATAATGTACAGTAACCCAGCGCGAGTGGGATGGTTTGATATGACATAAATAGTTTCTCTTGAGGCCATTATTCCCCAAATGTTCTACCTTTGCACACTGTCATCTCTATTAAAGGTACTATGTCCCTTTTGCAGCCAACCTCAAATGCTGTAGAACTTTGCAGGAATTATGAATATGTCATGTATGTCCTATCTGTGAAATTTAAACGTTAGCAGTGTCCTCATATTCAAGTTATGCAAGGGAACCCGTTTACTTGCTAGACTTCACTGTCAGACACTATTGAGTGACTGACTGGCTTGTTTCTTCTTTAGTAATAACATACATGCAAAGAGTTGTAAAGGGTACATGAGCATTTGTCTACATCAATAACCCACTTCTTGTGATGGCCAAGATTAAACTGATTGAATCTTTGCGCAGCATAAAACGTATGACCATTCGGTACAATATTGTCTGAAAATCAAGACTATTACTTTCGGGCTCTATAGCCCTAAAGTCGATTTGACAACTAATAGTCTTTATTTCCCACTTGAAGACATTTTCAAGCCCCACCTTTTTTAGGGAAGTTCTAAATTAGTATTATCTTTCAAATGCAGTTGGAGTTTAACTTTTTAATTTTTTAGGCCTGCAAATGGGACATAGTACCTTTAAACTCACAATCCGACATTTGCTGCTCCGGGCTTGACAATATTGTCGAAAATAATAGGGTCATGCCAGCGTTCTTTCAATTGCGTTTTAGTTTAGGGTTATGGTTAAGGCTAGGTTTAGTGTTGGGCATAAGGTTCAAGTTGGAGATTTGGTTAGTGCCGTAGAATCTGTCACGGAGATACTACCGGAGGAGCATGTGTCGTACACCCGACTTGGAGTTTGACTTTGGTCTATTTTGCAACCCCTGAGATCCCCAATATTAAAGAGCTACTAAAGAACCTTGGGAAAGACCACTGCCAAGGTCCTGTCCCCCAGATTGTCAGGATTTAGCAATGTCCTTGGCAAGATGTCACATTTTATGATTCTCCTTGAACATCCTTCAGTTCTCTCCCTCATACTCACTTAATCTTCGAGCAGGAAAAGCCCATTAGGTTTACGGCAGTTCTATTTACAGCATGCAATCAAGGAGTTCCCAGACAGATCTGGGTATAATTTTTCGAGTCTGAAGTGCTCAAACTTCTAACTCCTTCATATAAATTCAAGACGCTGGCTGTAAAGCAATACTGGTTCACATTTCTAGCGAGGGTGTATTTGGGGGTGGTGAAGATTTACGCAATTGATACGACATGCATTAGAACAAAATATGTAACAAAATATTTTGTTAATCAAGAGTAAAGAAATGTAATCTTTATCGTAGGACTATAACAGGTTTAGGCCTATATTTGATATATGATTTGAAAGTTATAATTGCTTACTCTTATAGTAACATGTTTTTATTTTAGTGTCGGATTGAATGTTTTACAAGCAGAGTGTCAGGACTAATAAACAATGAATGACAACGCGTATGCGGCACTGAATGAATACATAATTCACCTTTGACCTCTTTAGTTTTTAATGTTTTTATATTATAAACTGCTAAACCTCATATTTGATTGATTATCCATAACATGATGACGTATGAGGCATTTATATTTCAATATCTATGATTCGGAATCCATTGTTATATGTACAAGCATTACCTTACACCATTAAGGTCATTTATATCTGACAAAACGAAGAGTCCAAGGTTTCAATTTTGAAGAGCAGTTAAATGATAAACTGACCTTCAACGTTTGTTCCTGGACTTGCTGACATCCTAATCCAAGCTATTCGTCATTATGTTTGAAAAAGAAAGTTCTGTTTTGTGTTTGATACTTTATCCAAAAGCGTGTTGCTATCCTTTTCATTTATAAATTTTGTTTTCGTCTACATAATTATGACACTGATTGTTTTACATATATTTTTGGTATCATGCAACCAATAATTAGAACCTTTTTTTGCATTTACATGCCACATTGTGTGCGTTGTATTAATATTTGTGTACAGCGATTTTCCCTTAAAGTGATTTTCAATGAGACAGATTCAATTTCTCATCTTTTTTAATGATTCCATGCAACTGAACATCGCAGTACACACTTGTACTAATGGGTTACCTAATCAGAATAACTAAAAGACATGCATTTCTTCACAACGTAATCACATGACCATTTCTAGTACGCCTACTCAACTTTATCACAAACACATCAAAGGCCAGGAGAAAGGAAAATGTAAAATTTAGAAAATTTAGGGGAAAACCCCGGGAAAACCATGATGTCATCACTAACAAGGTAATGAAGGATGAAGTTGACAGCGAAACCGATAAATATCGCTCTGTAAGTGGAAACAGAATGATTAATAGCCACAAAACTGTCTCTTCTGTGACAGAGATCAATAAATGGATTATAGTTCATAACGACTATCTAATAGTTCTGCCACCTGTAATAGTGACATGAACATTTGATCAATGTTTGGTGTTGTCAATCACTCAACCAATTATGCCCTATCCACATAAATGATTCCAATTACGCTAACATACAAGTTTAATTGCTACATGTATCTGACCAAAGATCTAATTATATCTAAACGATTAACCTCAGAAATTACCTTTTCTGTTCTAAATTTACAGAATCCTTCCCATCATACAAAAACCTTGATTCATCCCAGATGTACATTATAATAATATTCAATACAAATCGACTTTTGTGTGAAAAGCAGTTAACACAAGTATTTTTTCCGTAAAACAAAAAAATCGGTTAATTATTTAATGTTATTTTTCAATGTGATACACGAACATCAAATCTGCACAATTACACCTTTATTATCTCTATATTCTTACCTCAAATCAGAGGTATATAAATATTGCACGACATTCTTTCGTGTTGATGTCATGATGTATAAAGAGCTTTCAAGAAACGCATCATTCAATATTCATCATAACTTTTGAACTGAACCCAAACAGCTAGAATGACTGGCACTGTTTCTATCAAATCCAGACGGAATAAGACAGTGTATGCAAGTATAGACTGTTATACACCTTTTCCTCTGCGCTATAAATATGGCATAGATTTCACCTATGAGATTTTGATTTTATCTTCGTCACGTGTATTGAATATGACTCCGGCTTATTTCCTTTTGGCGCACAAGGCGTCATTTAGATTGCGTAAATACCTAAGCTAATCGAGTCTGTAAGAAGACTATTGGAAAATGCATCAGTAATTATAAGCTAATTTTTCATAGTTCATTTTTGCAATCAGTGTTTACACGATTAACACTCACATTGCGCTTTAAAGACCGTGTCGGACGTATGACTCAGTCCTACATGTACGTCAGCAAAATGGCGTCGAAACTCGCGCAAAATACCTCAAAGGTAATAACGCAATGCCCGTTGCAATTCTGATTGGCTGAAAGGCTAAGTTAATTTTTTTTTATAGAATTGCTCAATCTCGATAATATGATATCTTTTTTTATGCGCCAGGCCATAGTTATAATTATCATAACTAGTAAACGTGTTCCATTTCCTCCATCATATCGTCAATAGCTTCATTATCTAAAGCGAAGACACCATCGTATGGAACCTTCTTTGACGTCACAGATGTAGGCAAAGACGGCGACAGCTCAATCGTATAAACGCTTGCGTCATCCTTCCGTTGTTTTGAAGATATATGCCAGAAGTCAATCCCAATCTTGCGGTACCACTTGACGTCTTGATCGGAGGTCTTCTTTCCTTCGTCGTCTGGCGTGTCGTCCGGACCAGGATTTCTCGATTGAGGTCGAGACCGGTTACCACTCGACGACGAGCAGGTGCTGACGAATGTAGCCTTTTCTCGAGACGGCATTCGGCGGGGGCATAGCAAGTTTCTCCAGTGTGTGCGTGCGGTCGGGTTTCTCAAGCAGTAGAAGAGAAATAGATAAACACCTTGGAGCGAGTTTAAGATGATGAAAATGATCTGGAAAGCCAGGCTAGCGACTTGGATGGAGGTCAGGTATCCGACGCTCCAGGTCAACCCCATGAGCACGATCAAAGCCATGGCGTTGTGCAGACGACGCAGCCGCTCAATATATTTGGGTTTGGTGATTTGTTTTCCCGCCACTTTGCGTGTCAGTCGTCGCATGACGAGTGCGAAGATGAGGGCATCGTATAGGATGAGAATGGCCAATGGAACTAGAACCCCTCCCACCAGTGGCCAAAGTGTCAAAAAGCCGCATCTGTAAAGATAAGTAACGAGTATAGCCGGGTGACCAATAGATAACAAGGGCCCATCTCGCGCATACGCATCGGAGCTTGGATGGATGGGTAGTAAAATGAAAAAAAATCTTGTTTAAATGTCAAAGTATTCTTAATTGTACATTTGCAGTTAGCGTAACAAAGTAATTTAATTGACTTTTAGGAAAAACAATATTTTAAAGAATGATATTAGGTCGACAAAATCTACTTCCACATATACTTCAACAGCAACAAGTTTTACTCTTGCTAGACTAACGCATTGTAGGACAGAAATGGCATTCTAAAAGTTTTTTTATAAATATTTTTGTTAACAAAGTTTATCCAGTTATATTTCATACATTTTCAACTGAATACACACCAATCCAGCCTCTTTAATATCTTTACATGAGTATGACTCATTAATACATTCAAGGGTGAACTTACTGCCTCTCTTCTGAATATGACATGTATCCTTGCCTGGCTATTCCACTGGTTATCCCGACGATCATAGCTGGTGTGCCTATCAACAAATCAATTCAAAAGACAACATGTACTATAAAAATATTGTAGGGGGCAGAGGCGTATCCAGGTTTCTCTTGTAAGTTGGGAGGGGGTATACGTCCGGAAAAGGGGAGATCTTATATTCTTGAGGTGCCATTTTATTCAAAAAAATCTCTGACACCTAAAGGAGATGGATGATTACATTTTCAGGAGCTTCTTTCAGTTCGAAGATGAGTGTGTGTAGGGGGCGTAAGGGTAGGGGGGGGTTAAGGGCGGTTTGAGTGCACCTTGAGAGGGGAGGATTAAATGTCTATCTCACCCCCCCCCTCTCTTCCTCTTCCGCTATTCAAGAGAGCTGTGCTCTTTAGCTGCTTGTTGCTCAAGTTTGATAAGCACCAAACGGAACACCTTTAGGACGCAGTCATTATAAATAATAATAATAATAAAAACGTTACTTATAAAGCGCTTACCACCGAAGTCTCTAAGCGCTATAAAATAAAAAATAAAATTGCATAATTATTATCAATATGACCGATCTTGTCCTTAATTTCCATAACTTATTTTTAGTAGACTTCATTGTAGTTGAACTCAATGAGTCAGCTGATAGCGAGGAATGGTCAATGTGGTCATCTCTTGTCGTTTCCAATATGATTTAGGTTCGATTTTTTAAACGAAGGTTGAAGCTCCAACCCATTATGCTCAACTTCGTATAAATTCTCACAAAATTGCATAACGGCCGGTAAAATTCCACAATGTAATTACTTCTTCACAATATCTTATAAACTGTCATGAAGAAATATGTTTTTAGCTCATGGCAATTCAATATCATTGTCATTTTAAACATATGTGTAAGCTGCAGCCTCACCCTGGGGCAACCGCCCCCTTATTTTGGGGCACCCGCCACTTCATATTCAGAGAGGGGGCATATGCCTTTGGATCCGCAAATGGGGGCACTTTTCTATTTCATTTCATCTTCTTACCTAACGCAAAGACAGCCGCCCTTAGCATAAAATGTGGGATGCCCCCGCGGTCGAAGACTCGGATCACCATGAGGTACATGTTGAAGCTCTCCACCGCCATCCAGCAGGCCGAGGAAAGCAGGGAATAGTGGAGAAATCCCACGATGACGCCACATGTTACCATGGTAACCTGATTGAGTGAGAGGAGGAGGAGGAAGGTGATGTAGAGGAAGAGGAGGGATGCGGAGAGTGAGGCAAGGATGCGGTTGGCTTGGGACTTCCGAAGCTTCCTGCAAAAACCAACCAAAATACAAAAGTTGCTCGGTTCGGTATCTTTATTTTTAGGGTTCATTGATGGAGTGAATAGATGAGGAAGATAAAGATGGAACGTTGTTCTGATGTGTGTGGCCGGTGTGTGGTAAGTCTCATGTAGATAAAGTTGATAATTATCTGTCGATCATAATTTTCTTTCATTATATCCCGGTTTTACTTTTATGTCGATAGGGCGTTTAGTAGATTTGCCACATACCGTCAAATGCAAAACGATGCATCACTAGAATCATGTACAACAGTTTTCACGTCGTTTATATCTTATTATTATGATCCATCGTAATTCATGTTGATACTATGTGATGCTTAATTTAAAATAAAAAGGATCAATAAAGGAATTAAAGAACATTTAAAGTTTGAGTCTACAAAATGTATCAAGTTATGAATTGCACTTCGTATTGTATCTTGTTTAATTTGTTTACGAAAGTAGTGACACAAAGGATTGCTATATAGAAAGCGGAATCACGATTCCGTGAAATTCCTAATTACCACTTCACAGTTCTTAAAACTATGATTGACTGGACGAAGCCAACTTTGACTTGCTTTCGCTGTTTGTTGGCTTCATTTAGCGAATGCATAACTCAATCTTCAAGCAATAAATCTATAGATATACCTTAGAAAATGTTGGTGATGAATAATTATAATACAATGAAGTACAAAGCATAACAATAACTGACAAACTAGTAGTGTAATGTGTATATTTCAAATTGTGATTTTTAATCAAAATATTTGACCCAAAGCATAACTTTCCTGAGAACAAGCTTATAAGATGGCAGCAGATAGAATTTGTCTAAATTAGAAACCGTGTCTATTGACCAGAACACTTTTGACATGATTTTTAACAAGAGCGGCGCTATTCATCTCAAAACACAAAGACACATCGAAAACTATTAATTGTTACCATGGTTGCACAAAATGTATAGTTATAATTATCAAATTCTAGCGACGCACCCCCCTTGATGCGTTAAAAACAAAAAGGGAAGTGTAGGGTGTTGAGTGCAGGTGCTTTCTTCTCGACCTGTTTTGGTAAAATTGTTATTTAACAATAATCTATGCGAGCACATAATTATTTACTGTTTATAAAACCTTACTGTTTTACCTTTATAACTAATACAAATCCAAGTTTATGGTTGCTCTTATGAAAAAGAAATGAACTAGGGTGAATTTGAAGAAGAACAATATATATATACGATACGGAAAACAACAGCTCACATTGCTCACATGGTTCAATATGTTGATGTCCTAGGCTTGTTACCATTTGTTTTCTTCTTCCCCCCCCCCCCCCTTCTCATTTCTCTATGTATCTCATTCTAATTCTATCCCTCTGCGCCTCATAATAGTTTACTAGATCGATGGCGCATAATAAATGCTGTATTATTATTAGTATTATTATTGTATCCATGAAAGTGGAATAAGTCAAACCTGGACTTGTAATACTGAGTCAAGAGGCTATCCTGATTCCACGGAATAAGTCAATTTGATATATTCATAAAAGGTATGATGCAGGTTAGAGAATGGAGTATAGTTTATCCATTTTTGGTGCACAATTTAAATTAAATGTTAATGTCGGACTAAAGGTAGTACACCTGAATACCAGCACTATTAAAAACATATCTTCTTTTTACTGGACTTACTTTGAGGATAGAAAGGTGAGTAGAGTGAATCCAAGACACACACTGGACAGACAACAACCCACGTAGCTCATGATCTCCAACACATAATCTTGATAGTCTGTTAGCAGAGTATTTCCGTAAATATCCTGGAGAGATAGAACGAAAATAAGACTTCGGATCAGACAATCGAATCGAACGTAACCGTCGATGAGAATCTATATATTATTTGGTGGATAACACCATAAAAGCCAATAGAGAATATTTTAATTTTGATAATTTGGTCAGAAATATACCGTTTTGGGGGAACAAATAGCTTTCTAGTGTGTGACAAGATTATGCTGAGGGTAACTTTACGTTCGGAATAATAATGACATTTCTCTTTATCGGTATATAGGAAGCGGTAGTTTCAGGTGGCGCATTTGCACAATATTATTATTGGCCACAATATATAGCACTTCATAATTGGAAGATAAACTGAAACACTATAACAGGGCCTCATGGAAGACCACCAAATTGGTGAAAATTATGTGCCACCCTGTATGATTATCAGAAATAAATAAATAAATATATTAGCTGCATCACTATTATAATCTGATCTCTTGCCAGCCCTTGCCGAATCAACCCCTTTTCATTTTCTAATTTTATTAAATGGACCTTACTATCAATATTATCATTATTCAACTGGGGAAGGGGAAGGGGAGGAGGGGGGGTCCAGGCTTGTCGGAAAGGGAAATTACTAGATTCCAGACATTATTTCTTTTCCAATGATAATGGTTTAGGCCCTCTCACAATTAGGGATAGGGTAGAAGAATGTTTCCTGAAAATAAATTTCTAGCGGAAATGCCGCGCGATGCTAGGGCCGAAATGAATGAAGCCGTCATCTGAATCCGAGAAAGGGCGGGGGGGGGCGGCGGGGGGCGGCGGTTGTTCGACCCGGATCCACTTTTTACATTACCATTAAAATAGCAAAGTTGGTGAGATGGTCACATTGACACCTGTACTCATGGATGAACCCGGAAGTGGTAAGACGACATCCATCCTGAGACCAATTACCATGACCCTCATCGGCATCGAAATCCCAAAAGACACATACCGGGTTGGTCACGTTGTCGATGTTCTAAGGCGAAAAGTCATTCGAAATATTCTTAAATGTAATTTATGTTACTCAATACACATCATGGCAGTTAAATACTCAATGCATATTTCACTTGCAGTTTAGTACTCTCTTTCTCTTTCATCAAACAGCATCGAGTACATCTGTTTAAATTAATAGTTTTATTTGGTTTGCCTATTCATTATCTTCACGAATCAAATGGCTTTCACACAAACATTATCTTGTCGAGATTTTTCTTCTTTATATTACTGAAACAACACAAATGAAAATTCAAAATATTGCTCATGGTAACATTAGATCAAATTGTCTCATGTATACGGTTTAATTTATTTTAAGTGACGGGATATCGTTAAAGGACTATGAAGGGGAAGTTGGTTGCGATATCCTCCAACTTTTCGACTTTAGGTTGTGTCAGAAATTCACGAGGCATTAAAATGATTATCAAATACTCGATCACGCAAACGGTTTTTCAATAATCTATTATTTAAATAATTATCAAAATTATCGACAATGGTTAGGCGGACTTGGGATGTCATAAACCTCGATGGATTTAAAGTCATACAAACCTCGTTAACGTTGGTGAAGATGGGATGGTATGACGTCACAACTGGTTCTGATAGATTTGAGATGGGCATCGAATCGATAGACGCCGAGATAACACGTGTGTTCGCTTTTCGGCTGAAGTCAGTTTGGTTCGCGTTGAACTCGATCAACGAAGGCGACAGGAAAAGAGCAGTAGTCCGATAAATCACGAAAGAGACTCGACTGCTATTTCTTCTGATTCGTCTTCCGAGCGATGTCGGCAGGGAGATTCGGGCTTGAATCGGCATGTCTCCGGGATCGATGTTTCCGCTGTTCCCGATGTAGACGAAAATGTGTTCAGGACTGAGTGGACGTCGAGGATCATCGATGGCGTAGATGAACGTCAAGCCAGCTTGGAAATGATGATATGAATATTCACTTACCTGCACAAGACAGGCAAAATTTAATGTACACATTAATAGGGGGCACATTGACCTATGAATGAAACTCGAGGAATCGGAGCGACCGAGCGAGAGGGAAGGGTATGGATGCATGATATTGAGGTCGCTAATCTTCAAACGTTCTCCCTTTCAGTCTCCCCCCTTCTTTCTCTCTCTCTCTCTATCTCTCTCTCTCTCTTTCTCTATTTATTTTGTTGTTGTTTAGGAGGTGATGGGCTAGCATTCGATATAATAAGGCAATTAAGAACTCTTCTAATTCTCAGCTACTCGTGGATAACAAAGTGAAACACGTTGGAGGTCAATAAATTTAACCCTAACAAAAATAAAACAATCAAACAAACAAAATAATTCCTAATATTTACTAGGAACACAATTTGTTTGTCGGTCGATACGATTCGAATAAACATAATTCAAACTTTTCGTTCAAATGAAATCTATATCATAAAACGCTTTGAACTAAATGCTGCAGTTGTGCAATGATATAACACGTCAATAACAATCCAAACAGTCACTTATTTTAAAATGTTGGCAAATTACTAAAAAATAGTTTTTAAAATATGCAGCGATACTTATAAAGTATAATCTAAATCAGAAATGATTTAAATATATAAAGGCATACATGGAAATCATGTACTATTCGAAATGCCCTACTTGTACTCCTAGATTGGGTTGGACATCTTTGTATGTTCCATTGGACGTTGTGACATCGACAAACTGGAGCTGTGTCTCTAAGCATCGTATAGCTCGATTCGTTGACCCTTTGGCAGCAGCTTCTTCAAGTTCGTCTTCGTTCACGTTCATCAGGTTGTTCACCGTCTCGACAACAGATCGAGTCACCTAGACAAAAGCAAAAACAAATTATGTAGAGGTGTCGTAGTCGAGTGGTACAACCACTTCGCTTGAAATGCAAAGGTCGTGGGTTTGATCCCGGTAGGCGGCACTTATGTCCTCAAGAAATGCATTTTCTCAACATTGCTTCTCACCACCCAGGTGTTAAATGGGTAACCGGTAGGAAGAGAAGGTCAATGTAGTTTGTGCATCTATAAGCTGACGCCTGGATGGAATGCTACAAAGGGAGTGGATAATGAAGACGTATTTATATACTTTTTGTGCGGAAAAGCCTGAATCCGATAAGCGGGGTAACATGTAGGGCGCTTAGAGGCAAGCATCGTCGATGTTTTAAGCGCTATTATATATATAAATCCAGAATATTATTATAATTTTAGTATTTTTATTGTTATTATTATTATCGTCCTCATTTAATAAAAAAAAAATATGAACGAATATGAGGAGAGAACATGATTGTAATCATGTGAGTATGGGTACATTTTCTCGAGGGAGGCTGAGGCCTCTTGCCGAATTTCGACTTTATTATGGGGATTAATTGAATTAAACTGTTATTTCATCATCACGTATATTATATGAGTAACTGAAATCACGTATTCGGACACCTCGCTGACTGGGGTATATTAAGTGAGGGTTGAACGATCCTCTTCCCCTTCCCACCGTTTGGCGGAGGGGGCACGAGCCCTCCCGCACCCCCTGTATCTACGCCACATTATGATGACCCCGGGATGATGACGATACAAATATGAACATGGCGTCATGGTACCATGAAGATGGCGAGGGATATGATGATGTTGGTGACGTCATGACTATTACTTAAGACCCACAAGGACGATATGAGTTAACGCCCTTCTGAATCTGAGTTAACTATGATGATAATAACTTACCGCTGGTTCGGAGGAGTTAACGCCCTTCTGAATCTGAGTTAACTATGATGATAATAACTTACCGCTGGTTTGGAGGAGTTAACGCCCTTCTGAATCTGAGTAAACTATGATGATAATAACTTACCGCTGGTTTGGAGGAGTTAACGCCCTTCTGAATCTGAGTAAACTATGATGATAATAACTTACCGCTGGTTTGGAGGAGTTAACGCCCTTCTGAATCTGAGTTAACTATGATGATAATAACAACTTACCGCTGGTTTGGAGGAGTTAACGCCCTTCTGAATCTGAGTTAACTATGATGATAATAACTTACCGCTGGTTTGGAGGAGTTAACGCCCTTCTGAATCTGAGTAAACTATGATGATAATAACTTACCGCTGGTTCGGAGGAGTTAACGCCCTTCTGAATCAGAGTATGATGATAATAACTTACCGCTGGTTTGGAGGAGTTAACGCCCTTCTGAATCTGAGTAAACTATTATGATAATAACTTACCGCTGGTTCGGAGGAGTTAACGCCCTTCTGAATCTGAGTTAACTATGATGATAATAACTTACCGCTGGTTCGGAGGAGTTGACAGCCCTTCTGAATCTGAGTTAACTATGATGATAATAACTTACCGCTGGTTCGGAGGAGTTGACAGCCCTTCTGAATCTGAGTTAACTATGATGATAATAACTTACCGCTGGTTCGGAGGAGTTGACAGCCTTTCTGAATCTGAGTTAACTATGATGATAATAACTTACCGCTGGTTCGGAGGAGTTAACGCCCTTCTGAATCTGAGTTAACTATGATGATAATAACTTACCGCTGGTTCGGAGGAGTTGACAGCCCTTCTGAATCTGAGTTAACTATGATGATAATAACTTACCGCTGGTTCTGAGGAGTTGACAGCCCTTCTGAATCTGAGTTAACTATGATGATAATAACTTACCGCTGGTTCGGAGGAGTTGACAGCCCTTCTGAATCTGAGTTAACTATGATGATAATAACTTACCGCTGGTTCGGAGGAGTTGACAGCCGTTATATTCTGAAGGATATCAGCAGTGGAGTCTACTTCCTCGGCTGTCATGTCTTCTGAGTCTTCTGTAAGATCAGCAAGTTCTTCAGACACCTCCTCTACGTTATCATCTGTGATTGGTGTCTGAAAAATGGAAATAAAACCTCATGAAATACAAATGCAATACAAGCCTAGAATTTGTTGCCATAATCCTTGATCCTTTAAAAATGCACATAAAATCCATTAAACGGCCAGAATACAACAATTAGGATGAATCTGCCGAAAATCAACATTTTAAGCTAAACTAAATTGATTTCATTTTTTTCGAATGGTAGGCTTCCTGCGAGTGATTTCAATTTATAAAGAAATTCGACTTTCACACAGAAAAATAATGATCGCGTGCTCAATCTTAAAAAAACGAGGCACAAAAAGTCTCAACGAGCGGGATTTGAGCTACTGCTCAGCTTGCCTCACAGCGACTCTACCACCAGGCCATCACAGTCCATGACAAAGTCCTTAAAACAAATACATCATCTCTCCTGATTTATTCTCAATTATTAATATTCATCAGTCCGCCGTTTGGTTTCCTGGGAGTTATTTCGATTTGTAAAGAAAATCATTTATGATTTCTTCTTATTCTTGGAATATGCTGTTTGATGGAATATGTCACATATTTATAGTTATATTTCCATTCTAGATTGAAAATAGGTTCTTCATAGCAGTGGCGGATCCAGGGAGGGGGCCGGGGGACCCGGCCCCCCTCCCTGCCAAAAAAAGAAGGAAAAAAAAAGGGAAAGATTTGTTTGTGGCACGTGCTAAAGTAAGCAACAACAACAAAAGTGTCCCCCCCCCCCCCCCAAGTCACTAAACGCAATATCTGACGACGTAATTTTCAATTTTCCAATTTCGGGGGCCAAACAAAAAAGAAAAAAAGAAATTGCTCATCTGACCGTGATTAAATACCTTAAATCCCCTGGGCTCCTGGGAGCTCCGCCCCCTGGAGCCCTACACCAATTAGTGACCTACCAGTGCCATAAATAAGGTATCAAAATATGCTAATCTGACGGTAATTTAATGCTTAAAACCCCTGCGCTTCTGGGGTCTCGGCCCCCTGGATCTCACGCCAATTAGTGTCCTGCCAGTGTCACAAATAAGATATCATTATGCTCATCTGACGTAATTAAATGCCTAAGGCCCTGAGCTTCCGGGGCTCTGCCCCCTGAACCCAACCAATGGCCCTAAGGCGGGCCCCTGGATGCTCATCTGACCGTAATCTATTGCCTATTAAACACCCCTGAGCCTCCGAGGGCTCCGCCCCTGGACCCCACGCTAATTCGTGACCTGCCATTGTCACAAATATGCTCATCTGACCGTAATGTATTGCCCAAAACCCCTGAGCTTGCGGGGGCTTCGCCCCCTGGACCCCACGTCAATTCGTGACCTGCCAGTGTCACAAATAAGGTATAAAAATATGCTCATCTGACCGTAATTTATTGCCCCAAATCCCTGAGGTTCCGGGGGCTGCGCCCCCTGGACCTCACGCCAATTCGTGACCTACTAGTGTCACAAATAAGGTATAAAAATATGCTCATCTGACGATAATTTAATGTATAAAACCCTTGAGCTTCTGAGGGCTCCGCCCCCTGGACCCAACACCAATTTGTGTCCTGCCAGTGTCACAAATAAGGTATAAAAATATGCTCATCTGACGGTAATTTAATGTATAAAACCCCTGAGCTTCTGGGGGCTCCGCCCCTGGACCCAACACCAATTTGTGTCCTGCCAGTGCCACAAATAAGGTATCATAAATATGCTCCTCTGACCGTAATTTATTGCCCAAAATCCCTGAGGTTCCGGAGGCTCCGCCCCCAGGACCTCACGCCAATTCGTGACCTGCCAGTGTCACAAATAAGGTATACAAATATGCTCATCTGACGATAATTTAATGTATAAAACCCCTTAGCTTCTGGGTGCTCCGACCCCTGGACCCACACCAATTTGTGTCCTGCCAGTGTCACCAATAAGGTATCCAAATATGCTCATCTGACAGTAATCAAATGCCTATACCCCCTGAGCTTCTTGGGGCTCCACCCCTTGACCCCCGCCGAGAAACGTTCAGCGGGGCCTGCATGTAAGAGTGGGGGGATTGGGATTTTTTTTTTGTCTACCCTCCCCCCCACCCCCCCAAAAAAAAGGTTTTTGCCGGTGTCACCATTACATTTGGCTCGCATAATTTCAAATTTGGCCCCCCCCCCTAAGAAATCCTGGATCCGCGACTGCTTCATAGCATTGACTTTTTAATCCGTGAATGATTGATATACAATGTAATATGATATGAAATGACATGATATTATTATAAAATAATACGATAATTTATGATATGAAAACATGACATGGAATGATATGTTATGATAATAGTTATGATACGATATATGAGATACATGATAAGGTATGATATGATTTTGATATGGCGGCATATGACACGTGGCAGAGAGAAAGAGAGAGAGAGAGAGAGAAAAATAATAGGAGTGATAGATGAGATGAGATGAGAGGACGGAGGCAGAGAGAGAGAGAGAGAGAGACAGACAGACAGAAAGAGGAGGGGGCGGGAGTGATGGTAGAGCGGGAAAGAGTGGGAAAATGTTGAAGCTTTCAGAAAACCAGACTTCTAAGTAGAGACGCTTTAATAATTAATCAGACAAATCTCCCGTTAAAGTACCAACCCTCCATTCTCGAGATTCTTAATGGAACCCTCTTGAAAGTTTTCAAGTGTTTGCGTCCCAGCGTTAAAGACCGCATATTTTCTGAATTACTTAAAGCCCCACTGCACTACATAGCTACTTGCGCCCTCTATACGGCCAACAATACTTAAGCGGTACCCGTTGATCCCTATGATGCCCTTCTTCTTATGTTAATTGAGAGCTGATTTGATGAGATAACCACCTGCCAGTGATCTTGCAGGGAGGTCTAATCCCTCAATGCCAAACTAGTGCAGAGGGGCTTAAGTTGTAGTTAGTAACTGATATTATTATTATTATTACTTATACCGCACTTTTTCCATAAGGCCCAAAGCGCTTATAGTGAATGAAAATCCAAATTACATAAATACATATAATAAGAAAAACAACTACAAACTACCAAAAAAGATGTATTTTTAAGGCCTTTCTGAAGGTAATAACTGATGGAGACTACCTAATTCTAAGTGGTAGATCATTCCAGTATTTTGAAGCAGTAAAATCACCGGCAAATGTGCGGGTAACTGAATATGTGAGACGGAGAGGATCACTGGCTGACCTCAATGCCCTGGCAGGTGTATATAAATTCAAACAGTGGTATCTAAATATTGTGGATCTTGATTATTGAGTATTTTGAATACAAACAAGAGTAATTAAAAAAGTATTCTTTGTTTCAAAAGAAGCCAGTGTAATGATCTCAAGAGTGGCTGAGATGGATGGTCCCTAGAAACCTGGATACCAGGAGTTTTTACAGAATAAACTGCAATTGGCAACAAATGAAAACCGACACACAAGTCTACATTTTAGTTTTCAATTCAATGATAATATTTTTTCTAATACATTCTTCGTCAATTATCATGCTTATTATCATATTACATCATTTCAAATCCGAAGGACATTTATTTTATAGATCGCATTAAGTTTTTTTAGAGAGTGTGAAATCATCTTTAGAGGAAATGAAATGTCTAGAAATGATTGATTCGCGCATTGATCTTATTTTCTCGAAATATCGTGAGTCACCTAGCACAATCAAATTATATTAGCGCTAATGAAATTGATTTTTTGTTAAAGTCTTTGCAGTCATGAATTCATTATACTATTGAAAACACGTCTGCTTGGCCAATGAACTTTGGAGTCCGAGAGCCACACATCAACGGTCACAAAAAAATATATAACTATAATATGATATAACTATACTAAACATTTAAAATTAACACCAACAAACAATACCGCAACAACGTAGTGAAGGACTTCCTTCACATAGCGATGGAATGACTAGGATTTTGCTGCTGTATAAATTTTCTCCACCCCGGTTTTGTTTTGGCAATGTTCTCTGTTGACAAATTTGATACCTAAGCAAGTAAGCGCTCGCAACCGAATACAACGAACTCCATATTTAATCCAACATATACCAATATATATTTTTTTGGTTATAAATAGCTAATCCAAATTGTTTAAAGCAATATGTTGGCGAATCTCTCCATAGTAGTTATTAAAGTATCGAAATATAATGTATACCTAGTGATAGAACGATGATCTTTCTTTTCCCGTCACATCTAAATGATGTATTTATTTATTTATTTCTAATCTTTTGACAGGGTAGCCCATTCACCAATAAGTAGTTGTCTTCCATAGGGCCCTGAATAAACATGAACATAATATCATAACGTTCATACAGAACAGTTAAAAAATAATACTCGTTTGCAAAATAAACATAATATATTATTAACCTAGTTCAACAGTAATGTCAATAGGAAAATATTGATTAAGTCGCAATTATGTGAATAAGTCATGTTAATATTACAGAACATGCACGTAGTATGACAGCTCGGAGCTGGTATTAATGATTGATTTTTACCATTCAACCAAAACCTAGAACACATCAAACACTTAGGTAGTAACAAATTTAATTACTTTGGGGGAAAATTCAATGCCCAATCTAAAACCTTTTGGATATTTAATCTATATCAAGGGGAGGTACCATGTGATCTATCACAGCAGAATATCGATTTAAGGCAATTGTGAGGTGGTTCTAGGGGTTTAAGGTTTGTGTTTGGTCCGCGGTCAACACTTACTACATTTCTAACTCTGCTGTAAGTCAATATTGAGACAGCGCTTTGAGAGGGCCTTCGGTCCTGAAAAGCGCTATATAAGAACTAGCTATTATTATTATTATTATTATTATATAATCTAACACTTAACCTAAATCTTACATGAAACCTAATCCCAACTCTATCTCCAACCCTTTTGGTCTGAATTCTAAAACCCCCAACCCTAATAAAATCACGTCACTTTTCAAAGAAGAACTTAGACAGTCATTGTTAAGCCCGATCTTGAACAAAAGCTTGAACCCATCATCGGGTTTAAAATTTAGCAATATGCGCCTTCATCGACGAAATAAAGCCGGGAGCCAAAATAGGTGGCACGTGTGATGGATCAGTGACATTTAGTATGATCCGGAAAAAATCCTATCAAACTTCTGGAGGCTGCAGCATCCGTCGTCTTCTTTAAACGGAAGCTTATAAGTGCCAACCAGATGACGAGATGACGAGATAAGAAGACAAGAAGACAAGTTAATTGACGAGAAGTCATCTTGTCTTCTTGTCCCAAAGAAGTCGAGTTGCCGAGTTTCAACAACAGTCATCTTATCTTCTTATCCCAAACAAATCGACTTGCCGAGTTTCAACAACTCGTCATCTTGTCTTCTTGTCCCAAACAAGTCGACTTGCCGGGTTTCAACAACTCGTCATCTTGTCTTCTTGTCCCAAACAAGTCGACTTGCCGGGTTTCAACACCTCGTCATCTTGTCTTCTTGTCCCAAACAAGTCGACTTTCCGAGTTCCAACCACTCGTCATCTTGTCTTCTTGTCCCAAACAAGTCGACTTTCTGAGTTCCAATAACTCGTCATCTCGTCATTTTGCCTTGTCTTCTTGTCTTCTCATCTCGTCATCTGGTTGGCACTTATAAGCTTCCGTATCTTTATATCACAGTGAGCAAATCTTACCCTTTTCATGTCTTCTAACTGATCCCAAAGAGTTCTGTTGCGAGGGCTCGCCCTGGGCGCGGCCGAAGTACGGACGGTCGACATCGCAGGACTGGCCGTCGTCGCCTTCCTGAACGCCACGGAGAACCATCCGGCATCCTCCTTGTGAAGACCTGCTTTTAGATGTATATGGTTGTATGTTGCAGTGTGTGTGGCAGTGTGGCTGCAATATGGCGATGTCGTAGCATTAGACGATGTGGTGGATGTTGCTTCACACGGATCCGAGAGCGACGCGGTTGCCCCTGTTGCGACCGTTGTGTCAACATCAACGATGGTAGTTGATGTTATAGCATAGGATTTTGCATCTGCGGTAGATGTTGCCTTACACAGATCTATGTGAGAGGCAGTTGTGTCAGTTGTCACTGATGTTGGGATGTTGCTACTTGCCAACAATGTTACCGTTTCCCACAATGTTGCGATCACGAAGTCATATGCGGTGAAACTCGTCGCTTCGCCAGCAGCGCTTACGTTTTCTCCCAAAGTCTTGGATATTGAAGAGAACACATCACTAGAATTCCCTTTGAACTCACTTGGATCTTTGCCACTCGAATACTTCAGGCTAAAAAGGAGCAAGGCAAATATACTTCTAGCAAATTTCATTTTGTAATCCTTATGGCAGATACGGATACCAGATGGATCATTTCAAAAGAGATGCAGCTAAAAGGAAATGATGATCTAGTAGCCGTTTTGAAAGCGAGTCTTGAATATATTTCGAGACCGCGTTTGGAAGACGCACTTCTATTTGAGCCCTTAAGAAATTTCTGCGGTACTTCATCCACCCGTTCTCTGATGAGCTTAAACAGGCAACTCAAATTAACGTGGGTGGGAGAGATGGGTAGATTCAAGATACAATGAAAAAAAAAATCAATCAGAATATTTCGAGTGAATTATTTACTCATTAACAAAACTACTAACACGCTTATCGAGATGGTTTTCCTCATCTTGGCATTTAGTTGGAAATATTCCTCCCACCCCCCAGTACTCCCACTTACTTCAATATCTCTTTTAGCATGTGCCTCTTTGTCCCTCATTATTCATCAATTCTCTCTGAGTCTCTCTCTCTCTCCCCCTCTCTTCCATCTTTACTGTCTTATCCAGCTCTCTTTCTCGGTTCTAAGACAATTAGCCCGTGGACAATCGCCCCCGGCCAATTATCAACGGGATAACCCCCCCCCCCCCCCGGGAAAATTAACACCCCTCCCCTGAGGAAATTTACCACCTTCTGAAAATAACCCCCTTGGACAATCTTCTCTCCCCCCCCCCCCCGAAAAAAATTAAAAACCAAGGTATTTTAAGGGTGGATGAGTTATTGAACAGGGGGTAATTTCCAGGGGGGGGGGTAGTTTTCAGGGGCGTAATTGTCCTTGGGGGTACTTTTCCAGGGGGTAGTCTTTTGGGGGGTAATTTTCCGGAGGGTGATTGTCCAGGGGGTAATTTTTTTGATACGCTCTATCCCTCATCTCCTAAATACATATCCATCTACGTGTTTGTTTTCTATTCCAAATATGTGTTTATATCTCTTGCTCTATCTCTCAAAAACAGAGTTTCCAAGCTAGAAACTTTTGACTCGACTGATAAACCCTAAGAACTAAACGAGGTGTAAATAGTCAAATTTGATTGAAAGCCAAAAATAAGACATCTCACAAACTACAGTTTTGCGTCAACAACCCCTTTTTTCATCTTTCTGCCTCACTATTCAACATCTCTAAGTTTTCAGTCTCTCGCCAGCTCTTTTAACGCCTCTCTTATCCCACTCTCTGTCACTCTTCACTTTGTGGCGTCGCACCACTCATTGCTATTTACACAATTGTATCCTCTTCACGAGTGCTTTCATTCTCTTCCCTCTTTACTCATCAAAATACCTGTCACCATGCAGATTATTGATGGATAATGGTGAAATGTTTCTCTGGTTAATAATTGAAAAATGGGAGATATATATTTCAGTAGAAATAACTTTATTTATATTGTATAACAAAATTAGTACAATTAGACATAGTAAAAAATAATAATTGTACTTTCAAGATTTCTTAGACTACAAAAAGTAGTCCCTTTAATCTGTTTTTATCCTCATTCATCAACTTTGCTTTTAATGACCTACTTTTCAACAAAAAGTTTTCTTTTCTGCTTGCAAGATATATATATATATATACCTGTGATTAAAATTGATTCAATCATGATATCTAGTTATTTTTATCTATCTATGATATTTTATGGTATAAACGAGTCCAAGTATCCACAGACTTTTAATCCTGGAGAAGTCCCACTTTGAGCAATTCAGAATAATTACTGTCAAAGTCATGGAGGTGTATCTGGATTATCTTCTATTTGCCTGCTAGAAAAGAAGACTTCCAACTGTGTATCACAGAATGTAAGGTTGCATTATGAATAATGATTATACAATTTTTCATGAGCACATATCCAATATTCATCTTGTTGGGTTTTACTGTTTTGTACAAATGACCTTTATCTGCCCATGTGCAGATAGTACATACAAGCTGGCTTATTACCCCAGCTTTAGCTTCACTGCCCTGGTAATTAAGATACTAGAGGTCATGAGGAGATTTCTTCCCACCAACCTCACCAGAAATGGGTGTGGAAAATACAAATCCTGCCAGATATCAGATAAAACACCTGGGTGAAGATACACAACTATACATAAAATGCCTCATCTAAATACACATGCACCAGGTAGTGATTTGAACCCTCAGCCCTTTGAAAGTTTAGTAATCACTACTAAACCATGGTGCTCCTAAATGCTCTTAAATGCAGATGATCCATCTATTTCTATGATACAGGCTTTCTTTGTGGTTTGCTGATACCAACACTCTTTATATCTTATCTCTTATTCTCCTGGATCAGGTCTTCCTGTCCTGAATGTATGCAGGATATTCAGGAATGCCACAGCTATAACATGGTACCATCGTTTGCACTGTATGATCTGTATGAAGTTGTATCTCCTAGATCAGCATAAATCATGTCAACCTTTATCTTTCTTGTTTAATTCCTATTAAATGAATAGAGACAGAGAAAGAGAGAGAAAGAAGGAGAGAGAGAGAGAGAGAAAGAGAAAACATAGTAATAATATACATGTATTTTGTATATTAACAATTGACAGACAGGAATGAATAAAAAGGCATAGAAATAAATGATGATGCAATAAAAACAAAATGTTGATATATATGCAAATCTGCACAGCTTATATTGTAAATTATGTTTTAGACATACTCACAACTATAAAAAAAAAAAGTACCATTTACTATCATAGCAAATAAAGAAGAATTAGCTATATGCCTATGAGTGCAAGTAGACATGCAATCCCCCTTTTCAGTTATAATGGTTGGGGGGGGGGGGGTAATTAAAGGAAATAATAGAGCTACATTGCAATTAGAAACATAAATTTCAAAAGCGGTGAAGAAAATTGAGTTATTAGCTCTGGAAAGTTACAAAGAGCTCTCGTAAAAATGATAAAGTACATACAAATTGCTGTGGGAAAATCAAACTTTTACAACTCTGAATCCACAAAGAACTCCTGTATGAGGAAAGGTATTCTTACACCGTTTTAACAAAATATGGAATTTCTGTCATACCTGCTGTACTTCTTTTGGGAATTCCTCCAAGTTTTCCATGACACAGTCAATGCAGAATCGCCTGGTGTAGAATATACTGCAATCCTAGTAATCCAATAAAAGAGGGGGGGGGGGGGGGGTAACAATAATACTCTAATAAATAAAACTGAAAGAAAATGTAACATCAAATAAGTCGTAAGTTTTACATTTTGTAATCTATATAGAATTATCTAATATAGACCTATCAGTATCACAAAGAAAATAGAAGGGAAAAAGAGGATTATTAATGACATGTATTAGCATCATTCTTTTATCATTTGTAGAAATGAATTGTTCTTCTTCTCTTTTTTCTTTTAAATACTCTAGATTCATTATTATTGTTTTGTAATTTGTATTATTTCAATGTTGTATGTCATTTATGTATGCTCCCATGCAATATAAGTATCAAATTGAAGAAACAAATGAACAAAATACAAAGATATCTATACAGATCAAATCATCATGCAACAATGAAGTCAAAGCATTATTAATTTTCCCACACTGCAACCGTAATTTCACTTACTTTACCAACACAAACAGGTTTGTTACATTCAGAACAGTGCCCACCAAGAGTCAGATGCCTGTTTTCTGGTGTAAACGGATCTTTCATTACATACGCCTCTTCAAGCAACCTTTTGAAAACAATAGGAGAAATATATATAACATTCATGTTTTCAGGAGTGAACAGGTCTTTCAATGTTCATTACATCCATTACGCCTCATTGAGTAACATATTAGAAAAAACAGCAGGAAATTTAAGAAATATACATTTCGTGTAATTGTAGTTTTTCTTCTCCATTGTCGCTCAAACACATTAGCCATGTGGAGTTGGTGCATTACAAATACTCTATATGTATCATTATCATTATTAAAAATGTATATAAACGATTAAAGAAATGTACAGGAAACTCAAGTTTTTTTGATGATTAAGATAAGGGTTTTCATTACATGCTCTTTCAAGCAACCTATTGCAGATAGCAATATAATAAATGAATGTTAAAAAAGGATTATCTATTTTCCTTGAGTAAATGGTTCTTTAATTGATACATATATGGTTCTTCAAGTTCAAGCAATTTAAAGGAAACAATAGAATTAGAAGAAATTTAAATTCAAATTCAAAATCAAACTTTATGATTGATTTCAATCCAAACAGATAGGATCGTTCTCAATTTTTTTTTGTAAGACATCAAAGTTATAGTGTAATATATGAAATATATGAAAACACTAGTAGAATAATATATTTCTGAACATGACACGGGCGACTAAAAACCAACAAAATTGCAAATCTGTAGTGTAAGACTGTAACTGTAGTGTAAGAAGAGGAGATGAGAATGTCATGAGTAACTTACACAATGGATTTCAGAAATCCGGGCCTCTTTCCGAAATAATCATAGGGGCTTGAAAACTGGCATGATGAGCAGGCAAATGATCGACGTTTGCCTTCCTCCTCTGCAGCCATCATAAGCCTGAATAAGTCTACTTCATTATCAATACATGCAAAGTACAAGTAGGCCTATATGTTCTCCTTGAAGCTTGGCCCTGCGTACAACAGACCCCGTATAAAACAGTGGTACTGGTAATGGTATTAGCTAGACGGTCAAATGAAAACGAAAAAATTAAGCGACAAATTACTGCATACACAGTTTGTATAAGGATCATTTTGAGGTGTCAGTCTAGCTCTGCGTTCATCTCTGTATTGTAAATATCAGTGTTTAAAATTTTGAATGATGTTTCGATAGTATCATATAATTTAAGTAATAACAAAATTAATAAGCACATATTTGGTGGTTTAATTAATTTCTGCTTCATAACAAAATCTGGAAAAATAGGACAAAATACAGCAAATTGGCAGAAGTTAATACCAAATATCGTTTCGACTCTTTCTTCAATCAATCTCCCGCGCTAGCAGACGCGGGGTTTTCAAGTGGTCTCGAAACTAGAGATCGTCGACGTGATTCGCATTTTACAAATAATTTAACAAGATTGATATTGAAGCTCCTCGTGAAGATATTTTAGCTGCTTTTCTTGTCAAGCTGCTTAGTCAACTTATATCCAGGTATTCTATATAAACCCCATTTGATTTGATTCGATATGCATGATCATGAGCGTGAAGATCAAGCGCCAGCGCGCAGCGCAGCTGAGCTCAGCGAGTAGCTTACGCCGCTTCTAGCTCACGGTGAGCCGCGGCGCTCCGTAAGGTTAGGTCTCGGGTACGACTGGATCCCCGGGCTCGAGCGCGGTCGCGAGCGTGAGCTGAATTCCGTCTTGCTCAAACTCAAGGACATGAAGGGCAAATGAAACGATGGCCATTAATGCTTGAATTAGCCGTTTCTTGATTTGTCAATATGTTTGATTGATTTAGATCGATGTTCTAGTCTCCTCGTTCAATAATGCTAGCTTTGTCAACTTTTTAGTTGAACTTTCAAGACAGTTTAACTTGTCTTGCCTTAGACCGAATTTTCCGTCTCTTTCATTCGTTAGCCTCTTATTGGGGTAGGGTCGGCTCTCTCTCTAAAGAGAGAGCCGACCCTACCCATCTCTAAAGAGAGAGCCGACCCTACCCCAATAAGAGGCTAACGAACGAAAGAGACGGAAAATTCGGTCTAGTCTTGCCTAGACTTCAGAAAAGTTCAGCCTTCATGAAAACACTTAGACCAAATTTTCCGTCTCTTTCGTTCGTTAGCCTCTTGGGTCGACCCTACCCCAATAAGAGGCTAACGAACGAAAGATCCTACCCTAATAAGAGGCTAACGAACGAAAGAGACAGAAAATTCGGTCTAGAAAACACTTAGCCATTGGCATGATTGGAAGCGTCTAGATCTAGATGATATTGATAATTGATATGACTATGAAATATTATTTTGATATCACCTAGGAGTAGGAGTAGGGATCCTAGCCTTAATTGGTACTACCAGGCTTTTTTTGTTAAACTTGAAGAATGATTAAAACAAAACCTAACAATTATTCATAATCGCCCCTTCCCATTCCGCACCAGACGACCCTTGCACACTGGATTTTAAGTTCACTTGTGCCTTAGCTCTTGGCCTCTTCTCTCTTCACATACATGTTCAATTACAAATGCAATCAAAGCTCTTTCAAATCGGTCAAGAATTTAACCCAATATGTGAACATTTTCAGGCACAGAGCTCACTGAATTAAGCAAACTCTCTGTGCATGTGCCTTTTTGCACTAAAAAAGATGTGGTCGATTGACCAGTTTGCCAATTTGAGATTCACATAAATTTTGTTGACCCATCTTAGTATCTTACCCATCTTTCTTTGTTAAAACTTTCTTTATTATTTAGGTCTAGTCTAGTTGTCCATTTTTTCCCCTTAAACTTCACCAACATGTTTATTTGATTTAAGTCTTTGGAATTAAACAACTCCAGTTGTTTTAAACTGGTTCGATTGCCCGTTATGCTTTTTTTAGAATCAAGATCTAGACAAAATATTCAAATTGCAAAGGATTTGTTTTCTTAAAAAAAAAAAAATCTGATATGGCTTCTTAGGTCTACATTGGCACATAAATACCATTTATTTATGAGCTTGACTTTATATTTTGAGGTGTTCTTTCTCCAAATATTTTTCAGATATGGGTAAGCCCCGAGGGAAACCAAAGCGACAGAGGGAATCATTACCTGATGAAGACACTGCATCAGCTGCAGGTGCTGGGAAAGGTAAGAATCAAAATACAACTTCAAGTCCTTTCAAACTGGGGTCAAAGTTCCTGTTGTCAAGATTGAAAGTTATTTAACAAAACTGATCCTTATAGATTTTCACAAGTCTTTTACAGATATACTTTTTTTGCTTTTTCTTCCCTAGGTGAAAATACAGTGCATCTCTTAAGTTTAATAAGGCCATTGGTTCTTAACTTCTTAACTGCCTTAAACTTTAATACAAATAATAATACAAAATAATAATAACAATAATGAAATCACTTTACATCTTATGATTGTCCTTATTTTAATTGAATTTCTTTTTGTTTTGATTTTTACAGCTAAAAAGCCAAGAACAAGTTCTGACAAGACAAAGTCTACCACTGCAGCTCATGTTGTTGATAAATCAACATTTGGAAAGATGGTGACAGATGCTGGCTTTTGTCTTATAGCTGGAGACCATCCAAATCAGCTCAGTAAGTAAAACACACTACTCTATGTGTATGCCCTTACTGCTTAGTTTACAGGGCTCATCACTAACTGGCTCAAAACCACTATCTTGGCGCAATTGCACAAAATTCATGTCGCACGTGTTTTTACTGTACTTACTAATAAAATAAACATATAATTATCAAGTTATGACGTTCTATTTAATATATGAGGCTCATTCTTGAAAATAACAGTTATTCCACTGACCATGTCCTGCCAAATAATGAGAAATTAGCAAATACATGTGATGTAACAGTGAAAAACCATGTGTCGCAAGTCATATATTTAATATATTTCCATTTGTTGCAAAAAATGGTAACTGGCCACGGCCCAGAAACTCAATTAATTTTAATATAACTGATAGCTCCGCCAAATTCAAGTAAAATTTTTGGTATGAACTTCTTTTTTTTTCTTGTGAGAATGAAATGAAATGTGTCGCCAAATCCATTGAAACATACGTTACCTTATTTCAGATCAAGAATTAATTTATTTCCAACATCATGATTTTCCTTATTTTCATTCATATTAATCACTGAGTATATCATAATAATAGACAGCCATGCAATTTTATTCATGGGTAGAAGATGGATTATAGAAACCAAAATATATATATTCTATAGAAACGTGCGATTTAAGAGATGTAACATACGTTACCATGATTAAAGTAATATGTACAAACCAGTGTTGCTGAAATGCATCCTCTAAGTTAGCGGCGGTAAAATGGAAGTCAGATAGTCCTTGAAATCACACTTACAAAGATTAACTTTTGGTCGGTAGCCATATATTACCCCCATCATGTAACATACGTGATGAAACATACGTTACTACTTGTGTAGGCCTGAACCTTTTTGGAGTTCAAAAGATATATTCTTAATTACAACGGGTGTGAGCCATCTACGGACATTAACAGAAAGCCTAACAACCACTCTCTATGACGTTAATGGCGGGATAGCCCTACCTTCATCTTTGGTTGCATTGGAAGCTGACCAGTATATCTAATTTCATTAAAAATTTGTAGGGGTTTTACTCGACTTAATATTTGAGTGTATTCTAGGTGCATCAAGGAGCCAGGGCTTCTTAAGAAGTGCTAGAAAACCAAGCAATAGTTTTAACCACTGTTACATCGATTTATTATGCCCTAAAAGTTACTACTAAGAGTAAATGACAACGTAACGTATGTTTCAATCGTAGTAACGTAGGTTTCAAAAGGGAGGTTGTTCCATAGAATGATGATACATGGCAGATTTATTTTGCAAATTGTAGATTGATGTTTATTATAAGCTAGTAACCAAGTTCCTTTCCTTATTAGAGGTGTAATTTTGTTAATAATTAGCTGTATAAATGTAGATCTGTAGATCAAACTATTAATCACTTCAGGTAATATTTATGATTAGTTCAAATTTATTTTCTTTAAATCCTATGAGATAGGAAAGCCCTTGTAAGGGTTGTATATTTTATGAAAACTATACCGTTTTTTTACATTAAAGCACTCCAGTAGTACTAACAATCTGATTGAATTGTAATTGATTGAATTTATTTCATCACGAAATTCATAGGCTGATAAATATACACTTATGTCATTGTAACGTAAGTTTCAAATGACAGTAACGTAGGTTTCAGGATTCATTACCGAGTTTTGAATACCGGATAGTGATTTTACCCCCAGCCAATTAACCTTTTGTGTTTTCAAGATTTATGCGGGATGTGTGTCTGTTTATTAAATATATTTATTTTGTTTTTCTTTCATGCTTATCTTTACAAACTTTACTACATCTTATTGTTGACATTTTAACACTGGATTATTGAATGCCAACATTTCAAACGCAATTAAGATCTAAATTTATCGACTTAAAAATCACTTAGTGTTACTATTAAGGGTTTTTCTATTTCATTGAATCATTTTGAGAATGCATTTTACTCTTTCAATCTTTTCCATGCATACGATAGTACATGTACGCCAGTATATTGTCAGACTTTGAAAACATGTAATTTACGTTACCTGTTACGAAACCTACGTTACCGCGATTGGTGACACAATTGAAATATCACATGGTGTCCATTCTTAAACTCAATGACTGAAATTAAAAACTGATCATGAAAGGACTTCATGAATGTTAAAAGCATATCTCTGACTTTAAGATATATTGTTCAAAGTGAAAAGATACGATTTGTGATTTTGTCTATCATGTTTCGGTGTACATACTGATGTTTTGAAAATTTTGATTTTCCAAAGTGATTTCGTAATAAAACTGAATGAACATAATTGATGATCTGCATTAAATTCGGGCACTATGTTGCATATTTTAAAAGTAACATACACTTACCATTCAATAGAAATATCTTTTACCACAACTTTTGAAAAAGTGTATCGTTCGGTAACGTAAGTTTCACACTCAAATTTACATGTCATAACGAGAACTTGCATATTAAGCCAATCAGCAAACATCACATGCCAACAATTGCAGGATATTGACTTGACCATGTATGCATTCTTTTCATAATAAAATGATATGTTTTGAGCAAAGTTTATTTTTTTGGTATTCTGACTTTCTAATTGCGCCGATATAGGCAGCCATTAATTCATAGCATTACTGTATTATTGATGTACATGTATTCAAGGTTTTTTGCATGCACGCATTATTGAATTCACACATCATGCATATCTCTTGAACTGAATATTTATCAAAGAAATAATCCTGTAATATGCCTAAAAATAAGTCAATAATATGTCTCATGTCAATATTTTTGTTCATAAAATGCAGATGTAGACCAAGTAATGTTCCAGAAAAAGCTGAGAAAAGCAGTCAAGTCCGGAATGAATTTAGGAGAGGTATGTTATCAATTTCGTACTGGAAGAGCAATGTGTAGTTTGTTTGCCGTTTGGACCTTATTATGAATTGGGAGTGGTTTGTGACTGTTAATGTAAATGTTCTTTAAGAAATCATTTCCCTTTTGGTTATAATATTTATTAGAAGAACATGTATTTTATATCATAATATTATGTGCAGTAAGATGCAGGTATGCTGTTCATTTAGGGTTATATCATTAAAAAATGTAGCATAAATGTTTTCAACAGAGACAGTGATATATTTGATTGTGATGGAAGGCTAGAATTGTGAAACTTTGCCTGTTTTTTGTTTCCAACAGACTGTTGAAGAATTCATATCAGGCCTTCAAAATCACATAGAAGATCCAGTCAGGTAAGTTTTTGATGGATTTAATGTGTACCAATCATAAACAATATTTTGCTCTGTTTATTAGGGGTTCCATGTCGCTGTATTACATTCAAGATAAGATCTCCAAATATTAGTAAAGAGATATTGCCATTTCAAATACACTCTCCATTGCCATGATAGGGACTTATGAGTAGACTTTTCTACACATCTGTATGTACATGTACTCCCCTGGAATAGTTCCCGCATGGAACCCAAGTGTGACTCAGGTTTAGTATGCTGGGTTTTAGCTATCCTTTATCTTCTTCAAACTCCTGATTCCTATGACAATAAAAAGCTGGGTAATATTTAAAAAAAGGTTTACTTGATACATTCTAGCTATCCACAAATAATATATTTTTAGGCAATTGGTATGCCTGCAGGCAATGATATAGTTGAATCAATAGGGGCAGGGACAACTAAAATTTGCAGATAATGATGATATTTATTTAGAAAAATATAAATAAAGGTCAAAATGCTTAACCTCTTGCGTGTGTCCACAAGGCTTGCCAGCAATTATGTAACTGACTTTTCAAGAGTCAAGTATAGATTTTGATTCAGTCTTTGATAGTTGGATTGTTATAACATTTTCCACCCCAGGTTCAAATACAGTCTGCTGTTGACCACTTCCTCCGCTGAATGTGAGAGGTAAGAGAGATAACTATCATTCAACTAATTACAAAGATTTTACCAAAGGTTTATGAAACTAATGCACTATTATTTCAAGAGATTATTCTTTTGTCATTGTTTTAAACTGTAAAACAATAATTGATAAACTGTAAAACGAATAGTGATAGTTGGCTTTTCCTGTATGATACTGTATATGATTTGGGTCTAGTATTCATTTGGTAAAAGAATGTATAACTCATATTTCGTTGAATATGTGCTTAATGTAACAAATTCAAACCTGCTTTCACGACCACTTGTATAGAAAGACCATCTGTCTATAAAGACCACAATGTTTGTTTCCCTTGAAATGGTTTCTCATTGAAACATAGTACCAAAAGGAACCTGAACACAAAGACCACCTGCCACTAAAGACCACTTTTCTTGTCTCTGTTGAGTGGTCTTTATAAAGTATACAGGCTTCACTGTACTTATGCTATAAGAGGTGAGAAACAATACGATGTAAGAAATGTAGCAGATTTTTTTTTTGGTCATACACCTGGGCAGTGCTGCACTAGCCTGTCATATGTTTAAGTTATTGAAATGGATGCTCAAAAAATTATTGTGTATTTCAGTTGGATGTCAAACATGTCTTTTTGTGAAAAATTTGTACTTTTCACATACTTTGATGAGAGGACTAATCAATGGACTGATACACATTCTCAAACAAGCCACATGATAAGTCACATGATTATAGTCACCTGATATTACCTGTCTAATTTTGATATTGTTCAGTGCGAGAGGAGGAAATCAGGATAGTCTCATCAGATTGATTCTTGGAATTGATGAATTGCAGGTCAGTACGGTTATCACTCTTTTTTTCCTTTTTTTGGTTTTGTTTGTTTGTTTGGGGGGGGGGGGGGGGGTAATATACCATATTTATACAGATTGTAATAATTGTGAATTGAGTACTTTGTAAAAAGCATTGGCAATTCCTTCATGCTTTTGAGAAGGAATGAAGTGTTTCTATTGTGCAGTGCAAAGAAATGTCAAATTTTTTAATGCGGGAGGGGATATGTAAATGAAAAAAAAAGATTGACAAAACTTCAATTTCACTTGTATAGTGGACAATTACCATTTAATGCTCATGTCTTCAAGTTTCATATTCTATTTCATGAGTGTTTTCTTGTCCTGTTTTGTTGTTTTTACAGCCAGCTCTTGTCAACACGTTGCTTGAGAAGCTGCCTGAATTCATGGGGGAAGAAGAGTAAGTTACAATGGTCATGATGGTCATGATGATGATAATGATATAGTTATGTGAGGAAGGAAGAGTAGGAGACTGATATTGATGTTATAATGATGATATTTGTAATAGAATTAGTGAGCATGTCTATTTATTAATCTGTTATCTTGATCATAAGATGTTCTAATGGTTTTTTTACATTATAAAAAAAAGTAAAATGAGATAAAAATATTTTCTAGTGAATGAGCCAAATTTAACTTAGCATAGTGATAGGTTTGTGCTGACATATAATTTACCATGTACATAATCAGCATCTTAGTTGCTTACATTCCATGTATTGCCTTTTCCATAATTCTGCATTGCAGTAGCATGTTTGACTACAGTGAAGCAGTGGACCTACCTAAACTCATCCTCAACCAGTTTCATTGGATGGACAATGTCATTAATAGTAAGGTATGTTAACCCATCATAGATGTGGTACCTCAAGGGTCTTTATTAGTACCTTTACTGTTTATTCAGCATACTTAAGAATTAAGCACATGCATAATTAGGGATAACAAAGATCAGTGACTGCTTGTGTCTGAAAATGCTGTAGTGTCAATAATAGTTTGTAGGAAGGAAGGAGAAATAACGTGTTCAAACTGGAAATCTATGTGCAAATGCAAAATGATAGAATTGTTTTATATAGCAATACAAATCAGAGAGAAATGAAAATATTCAAAGTTGCAGATTGTATGTAAATACATCACAAAAATTAATAATGGCAGTATTTTTGTTGCAAGTATTTTATTGTGTGTGATATTTATGTATTCATTTTCTATTTTTTTGCGCAAGATATTTTTGTGGAAAGAATATCAGTCATAAAGCCTTATAAGGTAATATTGCCAATTTGAAGAGGAAAGTCATTGATAATGATGACCTTTCCCAAATTCAATAATCAATAGGAGATGACGGACAAGATGCTTGAGATGGTTGAGATCTCATCACCGTCTGTCCAGAGAGAGATCATTGCTTGCATTCCTGAGGTGGTCAGTGATCAGGAGCATAGTGAAGTAGCTAACAGATTGAAGTAAGTATGTTTGTATAATACTGTGTATGATATGTACATGTATTAATATGCCTGATATTGTGATATTAAATTGTATCAAAGACAGCGTATTTGTAACAAATTAATCTTTTGGCTTATAGGTGACAAGTGACACTCAATAACTTGTTATATAACCTTTGTTACACAATATATCACACACAAAAGTCGCATCATCCTTTGTAATTTATTAAATTGATTCATCCATTTCGTTATTTTTGTTTGAGGTTCCTTGTAGTATGAGTAAGTTCTGTTTTTATCATGGATTCAATCTCTCATCTAGAGAAAGTGATGTGAATTTCATTCATTTTAGAATCCCCTATTCTTTACTTTAACATACCTAGTAGCTACATTTTATTCAGAAAAATTATAGGAATAAAAAGAAAGATATAAATTCTGTATAAGGATATTTTGGCTTTCCTTGTGAATTTCAATTTATTTATTTATCAAGATGTAAATTTGATATTCAAATTGAATTGTTCTTTCCTTTATATGACACAATATTGATATCATCTTTGTTATATCATATTTGTTACAGGAATATGCTAGAATGTAATTCCCAGCTGACTGTACCCATCATTGATGCCCTAGATAACCTGAACTTAACTCCAGAGCTACTCAGAGAGGTATTTACATACTTGCCTTTAATAAGCATTGTGTGTTGTTCAACAGTCATTGAAAATACAATTGTATCATTTTATGAGATAATCATGTGTGATTGGATCGATAAGAACCTGATCCACTTATTAATATTGACCATGTTTTATTTGAAAACTAATGATTATCAATAATCAAGCCCCAGCATACCTAAGTGATCTGCATCCACGTACAATACAGACTCGGCCACTAGTAATACACTTACCGTCCCTCAAACCAGTAAACAGATAGATGATAGGGCTTTTTCAGTTGTTGCCCCTAAAAATTATAATTCTTGCCCCCTGAATTAAGAATCGTCATACTCTTGCAGCTTTCAAGAAGTTTCTGAAAACACATCTTTTCTAATTTCTCTAAATTTTCCTCTTTGTTTGAAATTAGTGTAAGCTTTAAATAATATTGTTCTTTTTCTTGTAAGTATTTTTTCTTTTTTATGCATTTTGTATCTTATGAAAAGATATGTTATAAATGTATTATGATTAATATTATTATTATTATTAGTATCATTATTACTACCAAAAGGTAATATCAATTTTTATCCATGCTTAAAAAACTGTAGGTGAATTGATAGGCATGAAGTTTGCTCACTAATATTGACTATACTTCATTAGAATGTTACTCCAAAATAAAGTACACATTGTATGTTAGCAAAAGCAAACACTCTACATTTGCTCAGAAACATCATACCACTTGAAACTAACAATTTTATTTACACATATTTATAATATATCTATTCTAGATCTTTGTCTAAAGTACTTTATATAAAGGACATGTTTGTGTTGTGTGTGTAGGTAAGGGGCTCAGCTTTAGAGAGCCTGGTGTCTGCTGATCTAGATGACTTACCTGTTGTCATCAAGTTTATCCTTCAGTCTGTATCTTCTAGCGACGCTCTGGAGGTGAGTCTAATAGCTTCCAATGTAGCTATTAATAATAGCTAAAGAAATGATGCAAGAGCGGTTCTATGTATTGTATCGTGCTTAACACAATCTAACCCATTTATTTCTTTGAAAAAAGATATGATGATGTGGTCATTGACTAATCTTTCTGATATCACAAAGAAACGGTCATGTCAAGACATTTTCTTTTCTTGATGAAAGAAAGGAGATACAAGTTTTTTGTCAAGTATGTCACATGTTGATGATTCGTCCAAAAGGGTCCAAATAACACACTGCTCATAAATAAATGTGAACAAACATTTTGGTCAAAGATCTTTTTCAAAGTGTTATCACCATGGTATGAACATAATCATAAACAAATATAAGATGCTCTTTCTTAGGACAAGGGATTATTCTTGAATTTTTCGTCTGCGACTTTGTCATGTTTTTCCTGATGTTTTACTCTGTTCATACTACCAGTAGTTTGCCTAGTGATATAGTTGTGGCCTTTTTCTTCAAATGGGAGTATGGCATGGGCATGGTCCTAGATGTATAACTTAATTAATAGCAGTCATTTTCAAACACTAACCAAATCCCTACTTTGAAGTTTGAAGCCTGGACACAACTTTATAGTTTACTTTTATCTCAAACATATATTCAGAACCACAATTATAACCTAACTCCTAATTCTGCATGTACATCTTTGATGAATAGATGCCATGAGGAAATGACAGATCATCACTAAAAGCTGTACTATTTCTATTTGATCAAAAATATGACCTTCTTTATTACCTTATTCATACTTCTATTGGCATTTTCGTTGTTGTTCCCCATTGTCTTAGACAAATTTAAAGACAATTCTGACTGAATTACTTGATTTTTGTTCCTAATGTAGGTGATCAGTGAACTGAGAAGAAACTTAGATTTCCACACCTCTCTTCCACCATCCTCTGCATCCACTCCCTATGCTAGGGCATCTACCGCAGGGTCAGTTATACAGGTTTTATTAACATCATTTCAGGGTTTATTTTGCGATTTAGTGAAAAATGTCACATACAAATAATTCTCAATTATTAAATTGCATGTATGAGTTTAAAAATAGTTTGATTTTATATTGATAAATCATTACATTCTGTCCAGACCTTTACGCTCTCAAAACTCTGGATTTCTTGTTTTTCCCTAAGCTCATTAAAAGTGGGGGAAGAAAATCGTTGCTTGTGCAGGGCCTTCACTGGGGGAATGCTCCTTCTCAAGAGATTTGATCAGTTGAAGTGTTTACAAATAATCTTTAAAAGTATGTGTTTGATTTGGCATATAATTAATTGTTCTTTTTTATTTTCTTATCTTTTATCTTACTCCTGTTCTTTTCTTTATTATGCAGATGATTTTATGTGATTTCAATTTTTGTTCACAAGTGCACCATAATCATTTGATTTGAAGTGGATTTGGCACATTTCAGAGTTTAGTTTTGTTTATTTCTTTATTAAAATAATCACACCAGTCATCGGACGGCCGGCCTAAAAAGGCCTATGAGTGAAACATCAAAAATAACATAGTCATAAACAATATGACATAGTAACATAGTAAAATGTACATAATCACACACACAGCAAAAGAACATTCATATATTACAATGTAATTGAAAATTATTTGTCATGCACTTTAAAATACCTACAACAAAAAAACAGAAAAAACTGGAAATGAATACTAAACGTTCAAAGATTTCCAGACTTCCTCTCCAGTTTAGCAGTATTTAATTTATTCACCTTACGTTTCTGTTCATTTTATAAACACAGAAATGTGTCGACCCATAAGAAGACCGCTGACAGTGAGATGCTGATACTAGAAACCATCAAGTCAACCATGAGATTCAACAAAGTACTGGCAGATGGATGGCAGAAGGTTAGTGAAGCAGTATCCATGGTGATGGAGATAGATGATGGCATGAAGTCAAGGAGCAAGCACTTGTAGATGATTTGAACAAGATTAATATTATTGTTGGGAGCCAGATAGGTATTGCCTCCTATCCTTTAACACAGAGCCAATGCCCTTTCGGTTGCCAGTAGAACCAATGAAGGGCAGTAACTGAGGGTCCTGTTCTGGATGTTCAGGGTAGAGAATGGTGGTGATGGTTTTGCCCTTGACAATTGACATGTAGTGATGGTGGATTATTTACTGTGTGATATTTTTTAAATTGAATGTCTTTTTGTACACTCCGGATTATGTTTGGGTATCTTAGAGTTTTTTAAAGTGTTCTCAACAATGACTTTAATGATGATTGAAAAAGTAATAATAGCATTGCTGCCAAATTTTGTTATTTCTCTTTACTTCTATTTCAAAGCGTACAAAATTCAGTGTATATTCATAATTTCGCTGTGAGAGATTCCTAATTTTTGCCATGGAAGGTTTGCATGTGAGGTGATAATGAGATTATTGGTTGCACATCATCATGATGAGAATGATGTTGGACAGTGATTCATCATCATTTATTTCCCCCTACCCCAGGCCATTGAGAGCGTGTCCGATGCAGCAGGTCACAAGGTCCTGGATATCTTTGTGCTTCTCATCTCACACGCTGTAGCCAACCGCAAGAAAGCTGTCGAGGCCGTCTTCAGACATAAGGTTCGCAAAGGCCACTTCACGGAAGAACTGCTGCAGGCGACCTTCACGTCTCATGCCAAGGTACCCAATGACACTGATTATTGTTTTATTGGCTGTCTGTTCAGTGATTCCAGGGGGTAACACCCCTGCCCTGGTGCTTGTTCATTGGTAGATTGTGACTGAACCTGCATGCAGTGCATATTCTATAATGCACTGGCAAACATGAATTATTTGTGACGGGATCCTTTAATCAATATCTCATTCCGTTCGGACCAGGGTTGAACAAATTTTTGCTGACAAGCCTGAGTTCTTTAGAACACTTTGATATGTTATCATAATAAGTATTATAAGTAGTAGTTTTATTATTGTAATTATTATTATTATTATTTCTCTTATTATCATTATTAATATTATTATCATTATTATTATTATTATTATTATTATTATTATTATTATTATTATTATTATTATTATTATTATTATTACTATAATTGATTACTGTTGTTTATATATATTTGCCTGGTCTTTCAGGTGATTCGAGATTACCTAGGCTCCCTGCTGTGTATTGCAGAGAAGCTCCTTAGATCCCCTGAGCCTCAAGTCAGTCAGTTTGGTTCCAAGGTCTACCAGACAGCCTTCGCTGCATTTGACGTCTATAGTAAACAGGTAAAAGCAAGGACACCATCCTTTCCCTCATTGAGTGAGGTTAGGGTGACTGTAATAGTTAGGGCTGTGCCCCTCTAAAAATAGTATTGCAGTTAGCCATATAGACGTGGTGTATATTTGGTATATATCAATCACGTTTGAAATATTTGTGTACTGCAGTTGGTAATGAATAAAATTCATATCTAAAGAAAATAAAAAATATTCGCCAGCTATTACATTGGTATTCCCATCTCGTGTTTTACCTTGGGGGTAGATGCAATTAATTATCAGCTGAGCTTTACGGGAATGTTTGACAGTGTAACATCGTGCTAACCAAGTTGGCTTATTGTAAAAAGCTCCTCTTTGTGTCCTTTTAATCTCAACCACTTTAAAAAATCAATGAGTATTATCTCCTGGACACACAAAACATTCATGTCATCATTTGATCATTAACATTTGTCTGTCATACTATCCTAGAATAGATATATTTGCACAATGCAATCAACCAAACATAATGTCTTGAAAACTCAAATATTCAGAATAATTATGTTTTTGAAGGTTTGACTGCCAAATTGATGGGTACCAAAAAGTTAGGCTTAGGCTTAAAGAGTACTATTTAATCAGATTTCTCCTGATAACCGATATGAATATTGGCATAATAAACTTACTAGTAAACTAGTACCACAAAATACAAATTGGGAGAAGATATATGTTATTAATTTCAAATGTACTGTATATTAATGTCTGATGTTCACAAGTGACTTAAGTTGAGCTTGTCTGGTATTGAGTTGCTAATGCAATTACCACACTCTCAACTAGCTCAACTCAATTTTCTGATAAACTTTTGTATTGCAGGAGGTAGTAGGGGCCTTGGTGACACACATCGGCAGTGGTTTGTCGGCCGAGATGGACTCAGCGCTGGACATTCTCTCTTCTCTTGCCTTATCCCATACCAAGGATCTTGCCCCCTTTGCTGTCTTCATTAAAGTAAGTCTTGACCTCATTCAAGGAGTTTCCTCCTACCAGATAGTCATTGAATTGTGTGTGGTCAAGAAGAAACACATTCTTGAAAATGCCTTTAAAAAATGTCTTTTGGCATGCAATGAGCTTCAAACAGATTTTGTTGTGCTTCTGACATTGACCAGCAGGTGTTGACGCATAAGATAACATTTTGAGAGTTTAAAACAATGGATATTGAAAGGGCTATCCAACATCTGCAGCAAGTTGCTATGAAGGAAAGTAGAAAATTAAGAGAAACAGATGAAGAACAATTTAGACAGAATGGGATAAACATTATGGTAATGATCTTAACTTTCAAACATTCATTACTGTCTATTTACTGATTAAGATTTCACAGCTTCTTTGATTTCTCCATGAAGTTGTGTCTATAATGTGTGATATTGTTTGTTGTATCTGTTCAACTCCACAGGGTGTTCTTGATTACCTGGACAACTTGACCATGACCCAGGTCAAGAAACTCTTCTCTGTGCTAGCCACCCTAGCCTACAGGGGTGGAAGCTCTGGCTCTACACTCCAGGTGGGTTGAATTGAAAAGTTTTTTTTTTTTTGCTCCTTCTTGCCAACTCAACCCATTTATCTTCAATATAAAAAGTAGCAATTTATGTAGCTCTAAAAAATGCTCTTATATCTCAGCCCTCAGTCAGTATTGGATTTCAAGACGAATATACAATTTACAAAGCAATTACAATGGGAGTTTGATGAATGCCTAGGGTTTCAGAATATATGTCTTCAATTCTGTCTGAATTGTTCTACTGTTAGTGATTTTTTTAGAAAATACAGTTTCTTCTCTCCCCTGTGTATCTGATACAGCCCTCTGTATAATCCTATTCATCTCATGTTCACTATTCCCTCCCTCTCTCTCACTGATGGAAGAAAGGGTAATCATATGTCTCATGAGATATGTTGCATTCTTTTTTATACCTCCTCCTATGTTTTACTTTATCCTTGGATTAATATATTTTTGCCCTTATTGAGATCATGCGTAAGTCCATTTTATAGAAGATCTCTTTAGAAAACCAATATCTCTATCCCGCTTTAATATCCTATTTATTTGTGTATATTTATTTGAAATAAATGATATCGGTTCATATTACGCTTGACTTGACATGTGTATACATTCTAATAATGAAATAAAGAGAGAAAGAACTTGTTCCATTAATTACCAAAAGGACAGTGATTACAAATATATACACCAATCATAGCAGTGAAGTGAGTATTTGAGCCCAGTGTCTTAACGTACTCCCTTTCTGTCTCTGTTTTAGGATGAGCTTCACATTGTCGTTCGTAAGAACCTCACAAGTAATAGTCCCAAGTACAAGAGAATGGGTGTGGTGGCTGCCCTGATGGTCATACAGAACATGGCAAGGAAAGGGTAAAAATACAAACTTATATTCTCTTTCAACTGTACACCAATTGTCTACAACAACAATTAGCATACTCATTTGATACTATTACAACATCTTGTTGATTTCTTGAACTAGTCCTTATCCGCTAAGGATTGAAATAGTAGATTGCCATATTGTACGTATGACAAAAGTTTACTCACAGACCATTGTTTGTTCCTTTAGTAGTTACATGTAAGCTACATCAAGTTTATTTTAAGCTAATCTCCAGTGAAAGCCATTTAAATCTTTTACTCCAGTTTTACTTCATCAAATATATTAAGTTTTATAATGCAGAAAGCAGGGTTGGAGAAAGGATTGTAAGTTAGATTTAGGGTCAGGTATAATGTTTAGTTCATGGTTAAAGTTTGGAATATGGTTAGTGTAGGTAACTTAGTGTAGAGCATATATGCCATACATCCTGATTTGACAAAAGGAGTGGAATGACTTATTAATACTTTGTTTTATTAGGATGGACTCTGGGAGTGGCAAGCAGGCATTGGCATCCCTGTCCCAGGATGTCTTCAAGCAGATCTTAGGTCTCCTTGACCTGGTCAAGTCCAGCTGCGGTCAAGCCCCTGAAGCAGCTGCTCTGTTCTTTGATGAGTTGGCAAATATTGTACAGAAGGGTGATTTGCATCCTAAGATACTGGTGAGTCAGCTGTTACACTCTCTTTTTGTTAACGTGCAATATTTAACCCAAAAATACTATTCCAGGGAAACAAGAAGGGTAGACTTTACTAATAATAATAATAATAATATTGATAATAAATTTATATAGCGCAGCTTTTATACAAAATATATTCAGCCTTGCTGGTTCAGAGCTCCTTTTTACTCAATTCTACAAAATAGGATCTCTCAATTGAACAAATATGTTTTTAATTTTGATTTGAAGACATTGAGAGATGGAGTGCTTCGTATTTCTATTGGCAAGCTATTCCATAGTTTGGGGCAGCAATAGCTAAAGCACGGTCCCCGAGAGTTACTTTAGTTTTGCCAGATGGTCTTTATGTACAGGTTCCTGTTAGGCATTTATCACTAATGTATACTGAAACAAACATGCAATCTCTATAGAGAGATGGTCTTTATGTACAGGTTTCTGTAAGGCATTTATTACTAATGTTCACTGAAACAAACATGCGATCTCTATAGAGAGATAATCTTTATGTACAGGTTTCTGTAAGACATTTATCACTAATGTTCACTGAAACAAACATGCAATCTCTATAGAGAGATGGTCTTTATGTACATGTTCCTGTAAGGCATTTATTACTAATGTACACTGAAACAAACATGCGATCTCTATAGAGAGATGGTCTTTATGTACATGTTCCTGTAAGACATTTATCACTAATGTTCACTGAAACAAACATGCAATCTCTATAGAGAGATGGTCTTTATGTACATGTTCCTGTAAGACATTTATCACTAATGTTCACTGAAACAAACATGCAATCTCTATAGAGAGATGGTCTTTATGTACATGTTCCTGTAAGACATTTATCACTAATGTTCACTGAAACAAACATGCAATCTCTATAGAGAGATGGTCTTTATGTACATGTTCCTGTAAGACATTTATCACTAATGTTCACTGAAACAAACATGCAATCTCTATAGAGAGATGGTCTTTATGTACATGTTCCTGTAAGACATTTATCACTAATGTTCACTGAAACAAACATGCAATCTCTATAGAGAGATGGTCTTTATGTACATGTTCCTGTAAGACATTTATCACTAATGTTCACTGAAACAAACATGCAATCTCTATAGAGAGATGGTCTTTATGTACATGTTCCTGTAAGACATTTATCACTAATGTTCACTGAAACAAACATGCAATCTCTATAGAGAGATGGTCTTTATGTACATGTTCCTGTAAGACATTTATCACTAATGTTCACTGAAACAAACATGCAATCTCTATAGAGAGATGGTCTTTATGTACATGTTCCTGTAAGACATTTATCACTAATGTTCACTGAAACAAACATGCAATCTCTATAGAGAGATGGTCTTTATGTACATGTTCCTGTAAGACATTTATCACTAATGTTCACTGAAACAAACATGCAATCTCTATAGAGAGATGGTCTTTATGTACATGTTCCTGTAAGACATTTATCACTAATGTTCACTGAAACAAACATGCAATCTCTATAGAGAGATGGTCTTTATGTACATGTTTCTGTAAGGCATTTATCACTAATGTACACTGAAACAAGCCTGCGATCTCTATAGAGAGATGGTCTTTATGTACATGTTCCTGTAAGACATTTATCACTAATGTTCACTGAAACAAACATGCAATCTCTATAGAGAGATGGTCTTTATGTACATGTTTCTGTAAGGCATTTATCACTAATGTACACTGAAACAAGCCTGCGATCTCTATAGAGAGATGGTCTTTATGTACATGTTCCTGTAAGACATTTATCACTAATGTTCACTGAAACAAACATGCAATCTCTATAGAGAGATGGTCTTTATGTACATGTTTCTGTAAGGCATTTATCACTAATGTACACTGAAACAAGCCTGCGATCTCTATAGAGAGATGGTCTTTATGTACATGTTTCTGTAAGGCATTTATCACTAATGTACACTGAAACAAACATGCGATCTCTATAGAGAGATGGTCTTTATGTACATGTTCCTGTAAGACATTTATCACTAATGTTCACTGAAACAAACATGCGATCTCTATAGAGAGATGGTCTTTATGTACATGTTCCTGTAAGGCATTTATCACTAATGTACACTGAAACAAACATGCAATCTCTATAGAGAGATGGTCTTTCTATGCAAGTGGTTGCTAAAGCAGATCGGGTTGTATTAGCATATTTTCTTACATGTATCTCTAATGCAATTTTCAGCATATTTTGGCTTTGGCTCATTACACCAGAACTGAAATATTATAATCAGCTTTAGGGAGGGTCATTTTGGTCAGTCTGAGAGCCACAAATCAAAAAATCATACTGTATGTTAGAAGAAGAAGAATAATAAGAAATAGAGAGAGAGACGGATCCATTTGGACAATCGATAGTTGTTGATGTACAGTGCGTCCCATAGAAAACAAAACCGAGAATTAGCGATTTAAAAAAAAAAAAAAAAAAAAATCACAATTATAATTAATAAATGACACATATCTGTAAAGCTTAGATCCTTCTCTTTCATTTGATGCAACCCATATGATGCATATTTCACGCATGAGTGATTAAAAGCAATTTGAAGAGAGGGAACCACAAAGTCATTGGGCAGACGGTATCTGAATTTCAAAGAGAAAATCACATTTCTAAAAAGTTCATTTTCTGCCCTTGTATATGACACCTCAATCCGAAAAATGAGCCAGAAATAACAAAGTTCTGTTTGTTTAAAGTAATGCTTGCATTTCCATAATTTGATTAAATTGAACTAGTTTTCACTGGCTGCCTGCTGTAGCAACAAACAGAGTTGATAAAAGACTTAACTCTGTTTTGTAGACGATCAGCCATGCACAAATTCTTTTGTCTTTTTTGTGTGAAATATGCATCATATGAGTAGCATCACATTAAAGAGGAGTATCTAAGCTTTACAAATATGTGTCATTTATTAATTATAATTTTGATTAAGTTATGATAAAATATTGATAATTCTCGGTTTCGTTTTTTTGGGACGCACTGTATAGTGTGGAGTGTTTCGTCCAAATTATGTACTTCACTAAAAATTAAATTGGAACAAATCATTTGCTAATGTTGTATGAATGAACAAGTGATAGTACAATCATCAAAGTATTGGTTTCATATTCCATGTGGCAATACGAACACAGCTGTTTCCTTGGCCATTATGAAAACGATCATACAAATGTCTTGTCATAGTCTTTTTCTTCATCCTCTCTGGATAGGAAACGGTTGGTGAGAACATCCTAGATGATTTCCAGGCCGATTTCGTTGTTGACATTGTAGGAGATGCCAGCAATGAGTAAGTCAATACTTTCATAAGACAGTTAAAAGGAAGGAGAGAGGAGATACATAAAATGAAAATGAGTAGCAAGGAGGATAAATAAAAGAAGGGAGCAAGGAAGTAAGGAGAAAGTGAGTTTAGGAAATGATTAAATATTTGGTCAACTTAGTTGTTGTTTCATTTACTAAAAGATATTTCATCTATGTCATAGGGAAGGATAGGATTTAGAACAGAAGGAAGAAAGAAAAAAAGAGAGGGGAGGAAATAGAGGAGACCTAAAAGATGGACAAAATTGAGGTAAACAGATTAGATGGAGATGGCTGTGGTATATCGTAAATCACTGTATATATCAACTCATATAATTTAAAACGGAGTTATGGCCCTTTATAGACAATATTTTGTTGTTAGTGAATGTGAAGAGTTGCCATTTGGCAAGTATACTGCGTACTGTGAAAAATTGAAGTTTGTGTTTCTTGTAAAAGCAGGTTGCCAGGCTAAATTAAAGTATCAAGTGTAAATTTTCCATGGTTACCATGGTTACTTTATCCCATGGTTACTGTAGGAACTATGGCTTGCCTATGGGTGAGATGTACAGCATGGAAGGGGAGGAGTCACAAGGGGGTGTGGCCATCAATCTCCTCCCCCTCATCTACAAGGCAGAGAAAGACAAACTGAAGACCGTTGCTCGGAACAAGAAGGCAGAAAGGTTGGTCAATGACTTATCATTATTCACTTTTCCCAAAACTAGGTAGCCACAAGTACATGTAGTTACAAGTAGTAACAAAATTGCAGTTGATTACAACAGCAACTTTGTTATTTACAGGACTGTATTATATAAGAATCATGCTTATAATGCTTCTGATTAGGTGTATTACATGTTCAAAAGAAAGGATAAATACTGTTAAAAGGGAGGGTAATAATACCCTTTTATTCCAATGTTCTACTTTCTCATCGCCTCACCAGATGTGTTGCCCCTGCCTGTCTGGCCCCACACTTCCGGCTCCTTCGGTTCTGTGAGCAGGCCCAGCATGATGGCAGCTTGGAAGGCATTGATGCGCTCCTTGGATGCCCTCTATACTCCTCCAAGGATGATGTGGTTACTAAGATACACTCACACTCCAAGCAGGAGAAGGAGCTGATGTGCACCAACCTCTTCCTCTGTATCAACTGGTTTCGGGAAGTATGTCACTCTCATTCTTTGACATGGTGAAGCGTATTTGACTATTGTGTTAGGTGTGGTTGATTAGAGGCACAATGGAGTATCTGCACCAAACACATTATTGTACATAGAGTCCCTATATTTGAGGAACCTTGAGGTATGGTCACCTAACATTTGCTCCTGCAACAATTACTCCAGGCTTTATTTGCCACAGGTATAGGGTAACCGTTTTCTGTTATAAGTAGGTTTTATGTTTATAGGTATAAATTAGTGTCCAGAGTTCAAGTTAATCATTCAGTTAGTGTAGAACATCTACAGAGGAATTATCGCAGGATTAACTCGTCAGTAATTTGATTGTATTTTGATTTGTTTTATTTGATGTATTTATTTATTTTTTGAGGGGGAGGAGGACCGAGTCATATCTGGTTTTATATACCTCATTTTAAGATTCTTTACTAATCCTGTCTTCTGATTGGTTGAAAATGCAGTCATGTTCTTAACCATGCCCGCTAATTGAAATTCATAGTCATTTTTCCCGGCTCTACCGGTTTATATCCATTTTTCATAGCACATTTTCCATGGCTGTGAAACGTGACGTCATTTTGCTGCGATCCCCATTTTGGTTTACGAATACCGTATAAGTTTCTTTTGTGCGATGACCGATGCGCAATACCGTTAACGGTGTTTGAGTGCAATTCGATTTTGGTCGCTGCATTCAGGCGACGAATCTACCAATCCACGCAGCGCAGACGACCGATCGCCATTTTGTGTACTAGTCTCGATAGCAAAATACTGGGGTTTTTTGTTTCCAATTTTTTGTCAATAAAGAGGCAAAATGGAGGACACAGCTATGCCAAGATTTCAACTTATGGATGACATTCAGCTGCAAGACTTAATCGATTCTGCTGATAGCAAAAATACGAAGTATGCAGTAAAATACGGCATTAAAATATTTGAAGAGTTCTTGCGAAATGTCAACACGGACCTCGGAGATGTACTGTTCGTGTAAACGTGTTTGGTATTCCCTGTTCTACTGGAGCACAGCTTGTTGGATTTCATACTGTACACAAGTTGTTGTTGGTGTTAATATTCATGACTTCAAAGAGATGGAAACCTAAATGGGTGAGTCAACATTTTCCTTTTTTTCGGTATATAAAATATATATTGACTGCTTTTAATATTCGAGGCATAGTTGTTTCTATAGGGTCTCGGGGAAACTCACAACCTGCTATGACCCCGCGGCGCAAGCGCCTTGGGGTCATAGCAGGTTGTGAGTTTCCTTTGACCCTATAGAAACCACTATGCCTCTCAAAGCAGTCAATATATCCTTACTATGTTGCAGAGAGGGAGAGGATGATAAGTGAACTCATGTTTTTAATGAGTTTGTTGTATTTTCAGGCGATCAATGGCTTTGCTGCCCTTCAAGACCCTGAGATGAGAGCCAAGGTGTTGGGTAGATTACAGCATATCACGAGACTACAGACACTCCTAGAAACATGTCTAGAAGGTAAGAGATGATGGTGGTGATGGTGATGGGGATAGTGGTGGTGGTGGTGATGATGATGGAGATGGTGATGATTATAGTGATGAAGATGGTGATGGTGGTGATGATGATGATGGTGATGGTGATGATAATAGTGATGGTGATCATGGTAACGATGATAGTGGTGGTGATGATGATGGAGATGGTGGTGATGATTCGTTTCTCTGACAAAAGAGCTTTTTTTTTTCTTCATTTCCAGCTACTCCTGGATTCATCCCTCCTGTAGCTCACTTTGATTGTGAGCAGCCTCAGACCAGTCCACTGATGGCCGCACAGAGTGGGTCATCATCAAGTAAAGGTGGCAAGAAGGGAAGAAAACCCAAAGAGTAAGAGTCTTTCTGAAGTACTTTTCTTCATTAAGAATGTCAATAAAAATACCCGCTTCTTGAGGTCTGTCAACATGCTAAGGATGTCTTATCAATTAGGAGTTGCATGGGAATTGTATGGGGGGGGGGGATGCCAAAGGGCACATGAATTCAATTCAGTTACCAATAAACTTGTGCTGAATACATATATGTATATAAATCTTGTCTTATTAGTTTAGTTTTAGTCTTCTTCAAATTCCTGTTACATGACTTAGCACAAATCGTCTTTGTTTTATAAATGTGATTGTACATTATAACTTTTTAATTTGTTGAATTGTTGTTGTTTTTGTTGTTATCATTCATTATACAATGTTTTCGTACAGTGACAAGAAGAAAGGTTACGAGGAAACCAGCAACAGCACGGTCCTCACCGAATACGACTATGTCTCACAGGACAACAACAAACAGAGCGATACCACCATGTCCGACCCCGAGAAGGAAGGGACCAAGAAGGGGGGCAAGGATACCTCCTCTACCCCCATCGTGGACTGGTCTAGGTCCAGGGCCTTCTTGCGAGAGCTGGACTTTGATGTGTTCTCAGTTCTAGGGTGTGGCTTGGTGTCTAAGACTATCCTGGACACGGAGATGAACACAAAGGTTGGTTAGGGTTCATCTTGCAGTAGGCTTGCACACATCAGATTTTTAGCTATTCAATTATCATCTGTAATATTGCTGATATGGCAATACTCGTATATTATCATCTTCAGATTATCGTTACTCTATTTTGATAGGCATGAGTCATGGCAGATTTAACAAAAAAAAAAATCTAAAGGTCTTAAATTAACAGGACTCTGCTGCACAAATAGAATATGGGACAACAAGACTTTGTACGTACCTCAACGTTGCCACGACAGGTTAGAAAGGTGGCTAGAATTCATTTTCTACTCTAGATGAAATCTCTTACCATAATTAATTCTCCAACGAAAAGCAGGTGTATCCTTTCATTCAAGGCTGTCTATTGATGGATGTCTGTTCTTATAATTCTGTTTTGCTTTCAAAATATTATATTTTTGTGAGTGCATTTCTTCTCATACTGAGCATAGTCCGTCACCTCTCATGACAAATAAAGAATCAAAAGAACCATCTTGTACTCTATGCTAGTCCATGTTTGTGTTTGTTTCTTCCACAGGAGGTGCATGTTCTGCAGCTTCAGCCTGGTGAGTTACAGTTTCTCCTCCAGGACCTTAACAGCAAGCTAGACCACGCCCTTCCAGCTTCTCTTGGAAGAAGAACCTTTCTCAAGGTGAGAATGATACAAATCGTCTTTAAACAAAACTCAGATAATCTAAAGTAATGGTAGCCAAAAGGAATTGAAACGCAACATATTTTTTAAAGTCTTGTCTCATCATACTTCTAACAAAAGATACATACATATTTGGATTATTTGTTGATGACTTATGCTGAATTTGAGTGTACGTAATTTAAGAGGAACGCTCTCTGATGCTCTTTGAATTATAATGCACAAACTATCATTTGTGTATTATTCTACTTAGAGAGATAAATAAATCTTTCTAGCAGCTTAGTATTGCTGATATGTATCTTGCTTTGCTATCAAATAAAGCCAGATAAATCTTACAGAAGGATTCTTTCTTTTCTTCTTTATTTTTTTGCTTCCCATAAGTTTGAATGATAGTTTAAATTATCCTGGAAAATAAATTGGATATATTGTGTAACTGAATTCCAGAAATAGGAACAATTATTTGCACTGTGTATTCATATAACATTTCCTTTATTTGAACGTTCACTTTGATACGAAAGGTCAAATGGGATAAGACGATTGGTTTCTCGCACCTGGACCAGCTGACCCCGCGACAGGTGGCTAAGAAGTCCATAAAAATGCTGCCCTCGCTGTGCCAGCATCTAGAGGCAACCAGCGGTTTCTTTCAGGTCAGAATTCAGCACTTATGTATTACTGTAGTAACCCATGCCAACATAAATGGGTTGTTCTTGACTAGTATTACTTGTATAGGAATGAGGGAAATCAAATCTTTGACTTAAATACATATTTTTCTAAGTAAAAATAGTTTGACTTGACTTTGTTATAAACTCAGTCTTGATCATAGTAATAAGCTCTCTGTCATAATTTTTTGTTGTTGAAAGACATCATTTCATAAGCTCTGGGAAGGAGATATTCTTTTTCTGAGATAAAATCACTTAAATGAAAAAAAGATTATACAAGCTTCTTTAGTAAAAAAAAAAACATTTCTCTTGAATAATGTTGATGTGAGTTTGAATAAATCCTTCTGTATCTTTAACTTATGATTAACTACCAAGAAAGAAGTCGAATTGTGAGTTTATATATTTCAATCATTGTTTGATTGGGCTGAATTATATTCTACAGGAATAGATATTGCAATCCATGCACTGCTTTCTAAAAGAAAGAACCAGCTCTTCTTAGCTCAAATATACAGCACATCATGTTAATCCTTATATGAGATTAACTGGAAGTTAATGAAATGTTCCACACACTCTCTCTCTCTTTGTAACAGTCATTGATGGCTCAGAATGATGGGATGATTGATGGTCCAGGTTGGAACACAGAAGAGGCTCATCAGATGGGTAGATGCCTTCATCTCTTACTCAAAGCTCTTCTTTCTATCTTCTCTTGGTAATGACATCCTCTCTTTTCAATTAAATATGTTATTGGATTTGTGAAAAAGAATTATAGAATGGGATACTATTCTATATTTGCCCTTTGTTGTTATTCAATTCTTCTCTTCTACCCTTTACATCTTCTTGACTCCTCCTGTTCCCTTCATTTCTTTTTCTCTTTTAGTCCACCCCCACTTCCCCCTCTCCCTCTTCCCTCTTCTCTCTTCTCCCACCCTCCTTCCTTCCCTCCCTCCCTCCCTCCCAGTAAGTAGTATGTAATGTTACTGCCAATGAATGATGATGATAACCCTTTCCTCTCTCTGTTTTACAATCAGGAGTGGCTTTGTATCGTCTGAGAATCAGTCTGTCTTTGAAGAAGCCATGGCAACGCTAAGCTCTCGTATTGCTGATGCCGGCAAGACCTCCTTCACCTTCAATCAATCACTCAAGTAAGGAAGTGAATCAATGAGGAGGGCTAAGCAATATAATTGATGTCAATATTGTGAGAGAGCATGATTGAGAGAGCATACAAAGAGAATAATAGACTTTTTCATGAAGAAAAAAAAGGATTGTATTATCTGTGCAAAATGCAAGTAGTCCACCTCTTTCAGTGATTTTCATTTTATTCTAAACCTGTTTAAAATGCATATTAAACCATTGAGAATTAGCCTGAGATACAGGTAGCTATTAACCAGAATATAGGTTGTTACAAATATTCAAATTCAATAGGTTACCGGTTAATAAAATGAAAATGAAATTTTCTTCATCATGACTAACAGGATGTTTATGAACTGTGTCTTATTCAATATTTATTTCAATGATGCATAACCCTAATATTTATAAACTTTATTTATTTCTTGCTACTAGACATGCTGCTCATTACATTGAGAACTTCTCTGGGACGGTGCCCAATCTTGCCATCGGTGTGACTATCATGAAAGTCATGGTCAGTATCAACACCAAGGGGTCTACACCGGCTGCCAACAAGAAGATAGGTAAAATGAACATTCTGTATACATCGTCGTAGGAAGGGCAGATGATGATCAAACAGCTAGGGGGCAGTTGCTTTTAAAGCGGAACTGTACTACTTGTAGTTACTTGCGCTCTCTATATATCAAACAATGCCTAAGCGGTGACCGTTGGTCCCCCATGATCCCCTTTTTCTTAAGTTAATTGAGAGCTGATTTGATGAGATAACCACCTACCACTTGGGATGTTTTGGGGGTTATGAGGCTTTTTTGTGTAATTTGGTTTTGAACAATGAGTATCGATGAGATCTGATTGTTTATGTGTTGGGACTGACTGACCTCAAACATCACAATCCAAAGCCTGGGCTCAGTCTCAAACAGATGGAGAGCACTGACCACGAGACCAACTTATATCTTGCAAATGAATATATATGAACGGGCCATAAATAAAAGAATCCAATTCAAATCTGGTATAGTTACATTATGGGGGTAATATCACTGCATAGATTGGAGAGAGGGAAGGATTGAGGATGCCAGGTGGGGTTTAAGGGTAAACAAATCTTAAGAACCTTTGGCCCAGGCAATATAAAATTTACTGTTTGATTTATAATGAGAGGAACAAAAACTAGTGGTTTTCTTTAAATTCATTCATTGATTTGCTCTGCAACTCTCCCTTATATTTCTTCCTCAGAACTAGTCCTCTGATAGTAAGACAATCCTTTCATTCTTAAAATTAAGAAACTAATTTTTGGCTATATGCTTCCTCCCGATGTTGTAACCATAGCAACACTTGCTGAATCTTTATTGAAAAGAGATTGGTTGGATGAAGACAGTGTGAGAGAGAAAGGTGCCAAACACAACGAGCTACTCCAGACAGTCATTGAGTAAGTACAAACTATCAAACATAGCCCCGTTAGCCCCACTTTCAGAAAAGTAGGGCTAGTCTCAACAACTCTGGACAAAAATCATTTGACCTGTCACATATAATTATGATTTTTTGCCATGCATGGAGCTAACATTTGAATTGAAAGGAATTATAATTGTATGATTATGTATAGTCTTAGTTGGTAAATTTGTAAATGTACAAATGTCTCTGAAATTTCTAGAGTTTATAGCTGGATATGTTTGTTAATATATGTTTGTAATATGATCCTCTTCCTCCTCATTTTTTGGAGTCAGAGATCATCAGAAACCTGATGGAAGTATGACATTACAAGAAGTTTAGAGTGCATATCTTTTTTTATTTCTATTGGTGTTTCTTCTATTTTGATTTTGTTTCCTCTAATTTATTTCCCTATGGTACACAAACACTTAATTTCTCTAATTACTGCTAGTTATCATGTTCTCTTGTAGTGGATAAATCCCAGGGCTAGAGCTTTCATATCATTGGGTCTAAATCCCTGCCATTGCACTAATATCCTTAGGCAAGCCATTACTTTTTCCAGCCTCCACTCAGTAGGAAGGAATTCCTTGAATGCTAGAGCATCTTATCAAGGTAGCTCGGCTACAGTCAGGGAAATACTAATGGTAAGCGCTAAATTTGTTCTGACAAGCAGCCATTTTGTTTTTGTGCAGGATATACCTCCATCACTGCGAAGACTCCCTGAGCGCCATTGAGATGTTATGTACAGAAGCTCTCCCTGAACTTGATCCTTCAGACAAGAACATAGCATCCGCTCTCTTCCCTACCCTCAACAGGTAAGAACATAGCATCCGCTCTCTTCCCTACCATCAACAGGTACACACATTTACTCTAGCAGAAATTGCTCCGGGATTTATTTTTCCTAGGAAAATGGGTTATGGTTAGGGTTGCGATAGGATTTTACATTAGGATAAGTCCTCTCACAGCTTGATACATCAGACAAGAATGTGACTTGTGCTCTCTACCCTATCCTCAAAAGGCACCCACGGGGTGATCAAGATGCGCTACAGCAACATTAGCTCTGGGATCTTTTTCATCAAAGATATTTATAGAGTTAGGGTTGAGGTTATAAGCGATTGAGTTTTAAGTAAGCTCCAGGGTTACATTTAGGGTTTAAAAAGATGTGATCTTGTGCCCAGGATCGAAGTTAGGAGTTCAATCAAGTGTACTTAATCTTTATAGAAAGGTTTAGACAAACCTGTAGAGGTCTTTATAGACAGGTTCCGCTGCATCTCCCCATTACACTTATACTTACCAATGCCTACTTTTGTTTTGCTAATGATTGCTTGGTCAGGAACACCCTGAGCTGTTACTACCATGTGATGCTGAAGGAGTTGGTTTCCTGTGCCCAGCGGTTCCAGCCTTCCATGAGGGCATCGCCTGATGTCCAGGGGGAGACCTTTGACCGCTGGAGATTGGCGGTCAAGGTGTACTCTGCTCTGGTCAACACTATCAAGACGTTTGACCTTAGGAATAACATCAAGACGCTACTCAAGGTAAGGACTCAGAAAAAATAATCTCTCGTAAAGATGAATACGAATCAGATAGATTGCCCTTCTCACAAATGAAAAATATTAAATTTCTAATTTTTATATCACCTCTAATCATTATCATGTATATAAATGGGATTTCAATGCAACTTAATGTTAAACATAAGTATTTGATGCCATTGCTCACAATCCATGGTCATTAAGATGCATGTCATAGAGGCTGAATATGCAAGTAGTTGGCTTAAAATGGTGAAAAGCTCTCAATCCCTTGGATAGGATGTTAAATGGAGGTCCCATGTAGAGGAATTTCACTACCTTTGCACATTGAGAGCCCACTTCACTAAGAGGAAGCCCTGGTGTAGTGGTCCACCTGCACATCCCACTCAGTTCTATCAGGAGGAGAGACCTGAGGGTTACTACTACTACTAGTAATAGTACATGAAACAATAATATGCAGTTTGCCAATTGAATGATTTGCTTCTCTCTTTGTTTTGTTTGATATCACATGTTTGATTGTCCTTGTCTTTCCAGTATGGTCGAATATTCCTGGATATATTCCTGA